>MU864401.1:37114-182865 GCA_033296905.1 Podospora australis | reverse complement strand
AGACCGAGGGTCTGGGACCTTTTCTTCCTTCTTCTCTTTTCCGTAGCATCAACAAATACTACTCAATTGACCCTACGCACAGCGTATCCCACAAGTTGAGATACCACCAGCGGGTGGTTCAGCTCCAGCTGCTGCCAATGCTGAGACCGAAGATGACCCCGACCTCGAGCCAATGAGGGAAGGAGCGGAGACTTCAGACGATGACCCTGACCAGTGGGATGAGGTTGAGATACCCCCAGCTGGTAACGGCCCTCCGGCGGGGGGTGGTTCGGATCCTACTGCCAATCAACCTAACCCTCCTTCAGAAAATGATCCTCAAGAGCAGCAAGATGATGGCAATGACACGGATTACTCGGACATGTACACCGATGCTGAGCCAGACGACATGGATACCGGAAGAAACGATGGATATGAGACAGACAATGAGGATTTAGACGTGGATATGGATGACGGTGAATCGGATTCAGACTCGGACTCGGACTCGGACGCAGAGATGGATGATGGAACACAACCACCACCGCCACCACCCGGTAACGGGGAGGACCAAGAGTGGACCGAGGAGATGGAGCAGCAGCGCATTGACCTCGAAAATCATATGATGGCCGACACGGACTATGAAGACCAGAACGGACAGAACGGGCAGGGCGAACAGGAGGGGCAGATTCATGTAGTTGCTTCGGGAGAGGACAAGCAGGTTCAGCGATTTCTTGTAAACGATCCGGACGATTTTGACGACGAGCGGTTTGATGAAGCTTGGTGGGACTTTCAGGGTGATCCTGTGCTTCCATACACCGACCAACCGGGAGAGGATGAGAAGAGTATCGATATACCTCCCGCGTATCCTGAAGCCGATCAGAATCCAGACGAGCAAAATCCGGATGAACCCACCGATGCGCCCCCAGACTACAGTGAACAGGATCTAAATCCCGAGCGCCCCGATAGTCCGGCAGGCAGTCTGTTCTCAGGTCCCGACTCGGACGACGAAATGGCCGGGCCAGCTGAAGGTCCGGACAGCCCGGCCGGCAGTTTGTTCTCGGGTGCAGACTCCGACGTCGAGATGCCAGCGAACACAGACACGGACCCTGTTGAACCTGCGCCTGATAGTCCTGCTGGGAGTCTGTTCTCCGGGGAAGATACAGACGCTGCATAATCGGACACAGTTGAAGTTGATCCTGGGAGCTGAGGGCCTTGTGTGGGTCGAGAGCAATACAACGGGCCCAATATATTTACGATAGTCACAAAGTAGCAAAGCGTTCTCAAAATACTACGATAGGTAGTCAAGTCTATTCATTCAATCCAATTTATTCAATGGTGCAGTAATCTGGCATTTTGTTCGTTCGTTCTCGCTCGAGACGTCACGCGTCCCCGAATCCTCGCCATCAGAGCCTCGGCCCTTCTAGACCTCAACGAGCCCATCGCCCTGCGATAGTTTGCTGAGGTTCTCGGTCTCCCGTCCGTCCAAAGCAGTTGGTCATCCACTGCATCAGCAGCTACAACTGGGAGGTCCCAGACCGAGTGCTTCAACCATAGGTCGTACTGGTCCTCTGGCTGATCGGCGTTGAAGAGCTCATATGTGTCGGTTGCGCCGTCCATGTTTAGCGTGATGATGGGGAGGTTGCCTGAGGTTTGGACAGGAATGCCAGTCGGTACGCGTCTTGGCCTTGACCGCTGGTATTCCTCCAGAAACCGTCTACGTGCTTCAGGGTTCCATGTGCCGCCCTCTTGCACCACTCGCCTTATCTCATTGGCTCTGACCCTGTCAAGGTAGCATTGTTCTTCGGCAGCTCTGCTGTCCTCTTGTTCTGCATTGTTAACTGGGCTTTCCTGTTGTTCGGCGTTTTCAGCTGTATTTTCCTGCTGTTCTACGCCTTCAGTCGGTTCATTGTTTGGAGAGGAAGCCTGTCTTGGTAGCCAACCGCGAATTCCGTCCCTGCTGATGGAGTCATTTGGGTAGAGGGTCATTCCTGAATCAGTACTCCACAGGCTGACAGGCCTGCTGTTCGGTTGGCTGGTTGGACTCCCAGCGTCAGGATCATAATCTGGCCACACGCCGTGCAAGCATCGGTATCTTGGGCAGCCATCTAGGCAGAAGCCATGGACAGCATCATAAGCATTGTCTGGTGGCTCGTATGAAAGCCGTTCAAGTTCCCTGGCGATCGCTTGATCGCGCTGCTGTGCGAGAAGCATGTAGATTGCAAACGCAATAACCCATGGAAAGCAGAACTCCTTGGATGATTCGTGTGGGCAAAAGGTAGAGGCTAGAACTGTGACCACAAAGAGAACTATCTCCAATAGGAAGGGATGATTCCGGAACGCCAACATCGTGGCCCTGACTTCTAGTCTGGCCATTGTCCAATTGCCACGCTTAGGAACAAAAGGTTAGATTTTGGTCAGAGGAACTTACGGGCTAAGAAGATACTTGGAAAATGTGCAGATTCGATGTAGTTCGTTGCGGGTCTATGAGACAAAGGCGCTTGCTTAAATATAATCCATCGTTCCCTGCCGAGACAAAGCCTTTGTTTAGCCTTTATGCCGAACGGCCCCCATGTTAGTCGTCACGGATGGCAATGTAGAACAGACTGCCAGGAGACAAAGAAAGACGAACGGGGAACAACCTTAATGGCCGAGCCCATGATAGAAGCATCAAGAAAGTGAACAGATGAACTCTCCTGGGTTGAAATGATGATGATCGTTGAGAATCGGTCATAGTGTAATTGTATCCAGTCAGGAATACTAAACTGACCCGAAGGCGAAGACAGACTAGAAAAGGAACTAATGCATTGCCTGTTTCGCTGGTAGTACCTTTGGTGTCATCGCTTGAGCGCCCGATAAGGCACATAGCTGCGAGCACTACCGGACAATCTCGTTTGATTAAGGGGCGCGCTCCCACTGACCCAGCAGCATGGCCACCTAGATGAGGTGCTGCACTTAATCTAAACTTTCGTTCTTGAGACCCAATGACGCCTGGTGGAACTCAGCTTCACCATTCTGGCCATCCCCGAAACCGGGCGCAGGGTCTTGCTCTTTTCCAGGTTATCACCCCTGAGCCTATCCGATCATCAGCGGATTCTGGTAATCTCCCGGCTTCGAAAGTTATCTTTAGACATCGAATGAATTGTTCTACCAGATTTTCGGATCTTGTTTGTGCTCCGAAAGATTCTGGACTGTTGCCAAAACCTGGTTCTGGCCGCCGGATAAATGGTGCCTCCTATCCTTCAGCGGCGGATAAAGTCAACACTCCCCCTATCACATCACGAACATGGTCTCTGCTCTGGCATCATGGTGCGTTTCTGCCGCACTATTTAACAATAGCTTCGTGATCAACACCGAAGCGTACATTTTGAAACTAGGAGAGAACTTTCGTCTTCTCGGTGCCGAAGTCGTTGGGGAGAGCGAGTGCAAAGTGAGAAAAGTTCAATGCTGTCTTAGTTGCAGTCACCCACCGAAACCATTTTGACACCTTCCCCTTTTTGACACTAGGGCTACGACATACTGTTGCAATCTAGAATTCGATTAATATAAATGCCGTGTCATCCACCCAGGGAGTGACGTTCAAGCCGTCAAGTCAGTCGTAAGCGAACAGTCGTGCCACTTGAAACACGAACCGCCGTAGTGCCATCGTCGGCAGACCCGGTGTTGCTGTCTTGCCCATTTGCACATTGTATCGATGTGATAGGTCAGATTGTCGGTACACAAATCTGTCAACCAGTCTCTCAGTCTCCCTCTGCTCCCAGGCACCACATGTTCATCCCAGACCACAGCATGCCATCCCACGTTTTCCCGCCCTGACAGCTCCCGTCTGGATATGTACGCCCAGCAACCCTGCCCCCAAAAATAGTATCGGGCACTATATACCTGCATTCGGCTCCGTCGCTCACAATCTAACGAATATTCTAGTCTGAATTTGATCCTCGGGTCGATTTCGCGGCAGTAGTTTCACATGATGATACAACTCTCCCGCCGCAACACTTACCACTTCCAAGACCTGACGTCGATATAAGCCAGACTTGCTGACTGTCGTCTACCGGCACCACCCGCACCTTGGCCAATAGTCTGGCCGGAACTTGGCGAGTAATACGGTCCCGAAAAGAGGAAGAGGAGGCAGCCACCAAGCAGCCACGAGCAGTACCCCGCGCTGCAAAGACACGGCTCGACCACGATCCTCGAAGAGAAGAACGTGTGGCCCTCAGCCTCAAGGCAGACTAGCTCGTTACTCCTGCATTGTGGCTTGCATCTTCTCAACCTTGTTCTCGCTTGTGACACCTTCCCATAGGCCAGCCACGCGTGAAGCCATCAGTCACAGAAGCAGCCAGGGGCTCTCAGCTCAACACTGATCGCCCACCGATCCGGGCCGCTCTTCCACCCCCCAGGCGTCACCGCCTACCTGGCTCACAATTCCTGTGGGGAAGCTGCAGACAAGGCAGGCCAAGGCTTACACGCAGCAGACACACATACTGACATGCGCCGGGATCTGCATCCTATCTATCCCATTCTTGCCCCCTGTCGACGAGCCGCTTCTGTCCGAACATCCCGTATCCCGTCTTTGCTCTGTGGCGTCCATGTGTGTTAGTGAAGCTGGACCGAGCATCGGACTTGTGCTCGACATGTGCGTGTGTCGACCTTACGAGAGCAGAGCCGTGAGCGTGCAGGACCACGACGTGACAAGATGTTGGTTATCTCGGGCTTGGGAACTCGCGGCTGCAAGACGGCAGACAGTGCAGTCATGCAAGCCACATCACCGCCGTAAGCTCAGAGTAGGAATCCATTCGTAACTTGAATTCTGCTCGTGGCGAAATCGAGTATCCCGTGTGCCTGAGCCTCTTGCCCACGTCGTGTATAAAAGCCCCGAGGTGGACCATGATGTTGAAACAGAGAACCACTAGATCATCTCTTCTGGTGATTCAGGACCATCATCATGATGTGGCTTACAAGAAAGGCAGCAGCTCTGCTGTTGGGACTGTCCCAAATCGCTTTTGCCTCGCCCGCCCCTTACAACACTGGCCCTCACGTTGATGTACTGCGTCCCATCCTTGAGAGACAGATCATCACCCCAGGAGGCAAGCCATGCGGCCAGAACAACGCCACCAATCGCATGTGCTGGAAAAACAACTGGAACATCAGCACCGACTATGACAATGAGAACCCTCCTGCCTTTAATGTTCGGACAGTAAGTTCCCTGACCATAACCTTTACCATGGTCAAGCACTAACAGTGTCGCAGTACAACTTCCACATCACCAATGTCACCAACTGGCTTGGTCCCGATGGCGTGAGAAAGCCTGCTATGCTCATCAATGGTATGGCCTCTCCCCGTATCTCTCTTCAACAGCAACTGACACGACACCAGGCCAGTTCCCCGGTCCCACCATCGAGGCAGACTGGGGTGACTACATCGTCGTCAATGTCTACAACGACATGCAAGACAATGGGTAAGCCCTTCTCCACCTCCTTCCTCTCAACCACCCGGCCCCTAACAACAACAGAACATCCATTCATTGGCACGGTATCCGCCAATACGGCGAATCCAACCAAGACGGCGCCAACGGCGTCACTGAGTGCCCCATCCCGCCCGGCCACATGAAGACCTACGACTTCCACGTAACCCAGTACGGGACCTCGTGGTACCACTCGCACTACTCGAACCAGTACGGCAACGGCGTCGTCGGCGCCCTCCTCGTCCACGGCCCTGCGTCCGCCAACTACGACATCGACTTGGGTCCGTACATGATCAACGACTACTACCACGAGACCGCCGACCGGCTCCACCTCCGGGCCGAGCTCGTCGCCAACGGGCCCCCTCCCGACAGCGACAACATCCTCTTCCGCGGCAAAGGCGTTCACCACAACGGCATCTCCGCCGGCGGCTCCTACGACCGTCTCACTTTGACCCCCGGGAAAAAACACCGCGTCCGCCTCATCAACGCCTCCGTCGACAACTCCTTCGTAGTCACCCTCGTCGGGCACAACTTCACCGTCATCACCACCGACCTGGTCCCCATCACCCCTGTCTCCCGCCGCTCTTTGTTCATGGGCGTAGGCCAGCGCTACGACGTCATCATCGAAGCCAACCAGCCCGTGGCCAACTACTGGCTCAACGTCACCCTCGAAGCAGCCAACAACTGCGGTCGTTCCCGCAACAAGTTTCCCGCAGCCATCATCAACTACCAAGGAGCCTCCACCACGGCCCTGCCCACCAACCGCGGGACTCCCCTCGTGGCAACCTGCGCCGGGGAAACTGGTTTCGCCCCCATTGTCCAGCGAAACGTGCCTCCATCAGCGTTCGCTCCCGCAGCAGTCGGGACCCTGCCCATCGACTTGCAAACCCCCAACCACGGCAAGGGGCAAGTCTTTGAGTGGCGCGTCAAAGCTACCCCTATCAACGTGGAATGGGACCACCCTACTCTTGAATATATCCTCGAAAACAACAATACCTTCCCGGGCCACATCAACCTCATCGATGTCCCGCAGGCAGATACCTGGGTGTTTTGGGTGATTCAAAACGACTTTGTCTTGCCGCACCCGATTCATTTACACGGACACGACTTCTTGACTCTGGGGATTGGGTCAGGGACGTTCAACAGAGCGACGCATATGTCCCAATTGCAGTTCAACAATCCCATCCGAAGAGACGTGGTGCAAATGCCCGGAAGCTCATGGTTGGTGATTGGGTACAAGACCGACAACCCGGGAGTGTGGCTGATGCACTGCCATATCGGGTGGCATGTGGCGATGGGACTGGGAGTGCAGTTTCTGGAGAGAAAAAACGATATCAAGCAGCTCATGCCGCTGAATCAGTTGCTACCGAATTGTCAGGCGTGGAGGCAGTACCAGCCTACGAGCCCGTATCTGCCGAAAGTAGACTCGGGGTTGAGGAAGAAAGCGCTTGAGGGGGTGGAGCCGGCTTGGAGGAGGATTGGGTGATTTTTTTAAATTTTTTTCTCTTTGCTTTTTTTCATGCTTTGGTAAGGGGTTAAATAAGTGATATCAGTCATTTTTTTTGTGTGTCTTTCGCATTTCATGGATGGGTGTTACCTCACTGGGTGACGGGGTGGGGGAGGGGTTGTGATTGGGGGTTGGTAGAGAAATTGCAATTTTTTTTCTTTGTCTTTTTTTTCTTTTTTTTTTTTCTTTTTTGCCTGTTTGGAGGACTGATGACTGCGTGCTGTAACTGGCTCGACTCTTGTTGTCATATTGATGCCCACTTTGCGGTGCACTACGAAGTATCTAGCACTCCATTAGCGGTCCAGCGATCCTCCCGCTTGGACGTTCTACTGTATTTGTCACGTGCTTTCGCGTAAAGAGGCAAAGTGGAACGGTCATTCAAAGCGCGACTGAATTCTTCATTTTCGTTTCATCCTCCATCCATCTTCACTCCCACTCTCGAAAGGACATGATGTCGCCATCATTGGGCGGCTTGCCGCTAGAGCTCTTCGAAATCGTTACAAGCTATCTTTCCGACCCTTCAGACCATGATGACGTGCGACACTTTGTCGTGTCTCAGCAGGGTCAACCGCGCTTTCCACCAATTGTTGACTCCCTTGGTTTACAAGACGGCCTGGAAAGAGGCCATCACTTGGGCAGTCTCGCACGACAACTTGCAGGTTTTGCATGCCGCTCTTGACGATGCAAAGCAACCTACAGACGTCCTGCTCCAGTTCGACGTCAAGCGCCTCCTCCAGGGGGACTGCCATCCATTGCTCAAAAAGCTACCACACGACCCAACGTCTCCCCTGTGGCTACCGCCTGCTACGTACGTGGGAAACTTTGTGGCTGCCAATGTCTTCCTTGACGCAGGAGCTACTCCCTTTGCGACAAGAAATTACATCCATTGTCTTGAGCTGGTTTTGGGTGCTCGTTATTCGACGTGGAGCGCCGTACGAACTCAGAGGAAAACGCAGTACAGTGGGGAAGAATGGAGTCGATCCAGCTGTTGCTGGACGCAGGC
The DNA here is from genome assembly GCA_033296905.1 of Podospora australis. Classification (NCBI taxonomy): domain Eukaryota; kingdom Fungi; phylum Ascomycota; class Sordariomycetes; order Sordariales; family Podosporaceae; genus Podospora; species Podospora australis. The sequence goes on along the minus strand of MU864401.1, from coordinate 174,921 downwards.
GCCGACGTCAACAAATATAAGCCAGAATCAATGCCAACGGCGGCGCATTGGGTCGTGAACCCGGATCAGTGGCCACGGCCAATACAAGAGCAGGCACTGCGTCTTCTCATCGACCACGGTCTCCGTTTTGGACTTATGCCCCATTCCAGTCACATCACCGACACGGCTCTCCGGGATGAGTTACGAACCTTTCAAAGTGCTGGGCGAACACCAGTACTTCCGGGGTCAGGACAATCCAGACCCAGACCGTCATGAGTCGTCGTTGTTCAGCCAAATCCTGAAACTCTCGACCACGGCAAACAATAGATAAGGTCAGCTGGCAGAGTACCCTGATACAAGCACTCTTCGAGCTTCACCACCAAGACGACCAGACAGAATTGGACTTTGCGCATTGCGCCAAACTTTTGGGTTCGGCACCCGGTTTGCTTACCAGCTAAAAGATTACAACATGGATCACGATGGCCTCGATCAAGGCTTTGAACCAGGTGGATCTCTGGGCTATTTCATAGCAACAGGAAGCCCCGAGTTCCTCGATGGCCTCTTCACCCTTGGAACGCATGATGGAACTGACCTACCCACTCACCCAGGCGGAGTCTACACGCGGGAAGCTGCACTCGTCGTGGCAATGCTGGTGGGACGAAGGAACCACGATTTGCTGATGTGCTTGGCTAGCGGCCATCGAGACCATATCTTTTTCGGCAGGATCCCGTTGTTGCGAAATGCAACTCTTTTACATGTGGCATGCACCGACGAGACAAGGACACTGGAGATCACCAGATGCCTGTTGGCACTCGAACATGCTCCGCCTGAGGACGACGGTCTCCGCTGGGACGTGAATGCCCTAACCAGCAACTTGCAAACGCCCCTGATGCTCGCGGCTCAAAACACATCTACCCCAGATAGCTTGGACCTCGTCAAGTTATTGCTGGCCCGCGGTGCTGACCCGTATTTGCGAGGGTCCGATGTCAAATTGGAGGCACCTGGGAAGACTCGCGATCTTCTCCGCACCAACAACGGCAGACCAGTATCACGGTACGCCGTCAAGGCGATCCAGAAGGCGGCCAAATCCCGGTTTACGTTCGACATTCATCGTCAAGACCTCTCAGCTTTTGAGATAGTAAGTAACCATCTCTTTTAGATCCTCTGGATTTTCTTGCTAATCATACCGCCTCAGGCAATCTACCTAGGCCGTCTCGACATGGTCAAGGAGTTTCTCAAGCAAGGCTCTCCCCCTTCCGACCAAGAGGAATAAACCTCCTCCTCCGCCGTGTACCTCTGGGCCATCCACACATTGGCACAAGGGTGGGCACAAGAGGGGTCAGCGCCACAGCAAATCCCTGCCCCCCCCCCCCCCCCCCCTGCCCTGAGTCTCCGACAGATCGCTCAAGAACTGAACCCCAAAACCTCAATCTCCGCCCTTCTCACCAAATACCTGAACTACACCACCACCGAGTCCCTTCTCGCTAGATTAACCCGCTCGGACGTGAGCACGGGGCCAGGCTGCGGTCGAGACATCACTGTGGTCGAAAAGACCCGGACAACGCGCATGCGAAATCTCGCCGTGGTCGAACTAGGGATCCACATCGCCGTCATGGGTGAACTCCTGCTCGACAACCGCGGGTCAGACTCCGATGACAACAACGACAACGACAACGACACGAAAAACATGGAGTTTGTCAACCTCATGCATGATATTTCCGACAGCGGGGAAGACAAGGATTTCTATGGTCGCAAGGTCATATTGTCGGCCCTGTTGCCCGCCTTTGACACGAGCGAGGGGGGGGGTTGTCCGGTTCATCCGCCGCTGCCCGTACTATCCCGAGGGATCAACTGCACCCAACATAATCTGGGAACCACGTGACTGGGCCGATGCTGGGCTCCCTGTTACTGCGATGCGATGAGCAGATGAATGTCTCCAAGAGTCACACATCAAGTTGAATGAACAGGCCATTCCCCTCAAGTACGACGATCCAGCCCGATTCAGAATTTAAAAAGGACCGAGCCTCAGGTTTGATAGGATGTTCGTGATTATGCAGTGGACAGCGGGACACACACTCCCAGGGTTTATCCATACGTCTGGAAGACTCGTACACATTGACACCATTTTGATTCACATTTCTAGGGATCGATCATTGTTTAACAAGGTTTAATGCATTAATAAAGTTTACTTTCAACTCCAACACCCACACCTTGGGTGATTATCGATACACACATTATCCCATTCCGTTCCAGAAACTCCATCAGCTCACTCGTCCTACCCAGCGAACCATGCTTCCTTAATATGCGACCTGGCTATGCAAGCCGTCCAACTCTCTCTGCCAGCACCTGTGCTGCGCAACATTATAAAAGAACTTCTCCATGAAACCCTTGGTCTCCTTGACAATCTCCACCGTCTCGCTCAAGCTGCCAGGCTTCATATCCTTGAGGGTAATGACACCATAGCTCTCATTCACCTCGTCAGATGAAGAAACCGTCACAGGTGGCAGCGCAATGGCCTTGTTGACAAAGTCCACCGCCTCACCTGTCGCACCAATGGTCTTGAGATGACCAAACGCCTCACGAACCCAGTGCATGGCTCTGCCATTGGTCGAGAGCGCGCGGATCGAGTCCACACCGCCGGGGATGAACAGCGCATCGACCATCGTCGACCGGAAACCTTCCAGATGATGGTGAGGAGTCACGGAACCGTTACCGCCGGCTGCCTGAATCTTGCTGCGCTTGGTACCAATGACCAAAGGTACAGCCATCGCGGCCGAAATAGCAGCGTACGCAGCGTTGTATGCGACAGAATCGTATCCGTCGGCCACCAAGATGGCAATGCGGCGCGACTTGATCGTGGGCTTCTCACCCGGGAACTCGGTCTGACTCAGACCAGGAGCCTTCTTGCCGTGGTTCGGCCGGGAAGCTTCCTTGGGAGGCTCGCCACCAACCATCTCGGCGACGGTCTGCGCGAGTCCCAAGTCGATGTCCGCCAGACGAGTAACCATGCGCTCGTACACGACAGGGTCCTCACAGTGGTCAAGCTCGAAGCCCAGGGCGTTGATGATGTGGTTCTTCTCGATCTTGGACATGCTGTTCCAGAACAGCTGGGCCTGGGAAAAGTGCTCCTTGAACTTGGCGCTGCGCGCACGGGCCTTGATGCCAGCAACCTTCTCAGCGTACTCGACAAAGCCGCCCTCCTCGTGCGTGGCAGGCTTGATGTTCTCAAAGCGGTTGGGCCAGTAGTTGACTGTGCCCCGGGTGATGGTGTGCCGCATCGCACCGTCACGGTTGAAGTTCATGACTGGGCAGACAGGACGGTTGATGGGGAGCTCCTGCCAGTTGATACCCAAGCGCGAGAGCTGCGTGTCGAAGTAAGAGAAGTTGCGGCCCTGGAGCAGAGGGTCATCGGAGAAGCCAATGCCGGGAACAATATGGGAGGTGCAGAAGGCGATCTGCTCGGTCTGGGTGAAGAACTCGTCAGGGTTGCGATTGAGCTCGAACTCGCCGATGTAGCGCACGGGCACAAGATCCTCGGGCCAAATCTTGGTGGCATCGAGAATATCGAATTCGAACTTGTTCTCGTCCGCCTCCTTGATGACTTGAATGCCAAACTTCCACTTGGGATACACGCCGTTCTCGATGGCCTCCCAGAGGTCCTTGCGGTGGAAGTCGGGGTCCTGCCCGGCCAGCTTGAGGGCCTCGTCCCAGACGAGGGAGTGCACACCCAACTCAGGTGTAAAGACAAACTTGACGAAGGAGCGCTCGCCTTGGGCATTGATCATGGTGAACGTGTTGACACCAAAGCCCTGCATCATGCGGTACGAGCGGGGGATACCTCTGTCGCTCATCTATATGTCTGTCAGTGCTAGTTCCCGGTGGGTATAAAGAATGACGGGACTTACCGCCCACATGAACATGTGTGTGGCCTCGGTGTGGTTGAACTGGAAATCCCAAAAGTTGTTGTGGGCCGTTTGGGCCTGAGGCACCTCGTTGTGCGGCTCGGGCTTGCCGGCGTGGATCACATCGGGGAACTTGATCGCATCTTGGATAAAGAAGACGGGAATGTCGTTGCCGACGATATCCCAGTTTCCTTCCTCGGTGTAGAACTTGATGGCGAAACCTCTCACGTCACGGACGGTGTCTGCACTGCCTCTGCTGCCAAGAACGGTAGAAAAGCGGATGAAGATGGGGGTCTCGCGGGAGGTGTCAGTCAGGACGGGAGCGAAAGTGACATCTTCTGCTGACTCGAAGACGCGGAACTTTCCAAAGGCTCCGGAGCCTCTTGCGTGGACGACACGCTCGGGAATGCGCTCGTGGTCGAATCTGTGAATCTTTTGTCGGAGGTCAGCTATTGTTGACAGACAGACAGGATGGGGATGAACCGAAGGTAAACTCACCCTCTCGCGGCCAAAGGGGTCCTCGAGGAGCATAGGACCGGTCTTGTCATTGCTGACAACCTTGAGCCAGTCGTCGGCGGTGGTCTGCTTGACGCCATAGTCGGTGGTCAGACGGGCGCCCTTCTCAGCGACGTTCTTGGTCTCCTTTGCCAAATCGGCAATCTTGTCACCGCCTCTTGGGCCCATCACGGCATGCTGTGCCTTCTGCATGGCTGGGTGTATATCGGCTAGGGAGATGCTGGTCATGTTCACGGGAAGGTGTAATATTATTCTGATGTGGGTTGGTAAACCAATCGGGCTGGTTCCGAGCGGTCAAAAAACGGAAATATATTGGTTGACGATCCGATTGGGGATCCTTCGAGAGGAAATGATGTGTTTTTTTTATGGAGGAGAGGGAGATGAATGGCGATTCGATTTTTGGGAAGAAAGGAGGAGAGCAAAGAAGATATAAACTCGTTCGCTCGTTGTGTTCCCGTCGCTGGGGAATGATTTGAGGAAGCTGTCAAAGTCTATGACGTCAAGGTCGCAATGACGAGGGGGGGATTTGCCAGCCAGCAATCCGGAGCGGGAGAGGTGTTTATCGTGGAATGTGGGGTTTTCAAACATGGAATTGGGCAGGTTTCGGGGGTCAATTGGTTCCGAGGTCCATCACCGCTTAGACCCCAAAAGTCTTGAGGATCTGATGGTTCGCAGTTCATTGTGGTTGGGGATCGAGAAATGTGGAGGCCATGATTCCAAAAAGGGGATCTGTTGATGTCATTGGCAAATGGGGATGGAATGGTCTCCCCACCGCCAGCTGCAAACCAATCAGAGGTCTCAGCTTTTCTGTTAAGCCTGGACAAAATAAATTTCCACCACAGATCGCCATTGCAGCATCCATGTTTTCACCGCCAAAAAAATTACGAACTGTTTTTGTCATTTGGATCGTGATGGTCGTCGGCATGTGAATGCAAAAAAGGGCATTTTCTCATTGCTAGGGGAAATTCCAAGTTGGCATGGAATTCCTTCAATGGAATCAATCTATCAGACTGTCGATGTAAGCGGCCCAGGATGATGCTCTCTGATATTCAACATATGTTGGATACCGAACATCATGTTGACCTGTTAACGTCATGTTGGCCATGTTGGCCATGTTGGTATAATATATGGTACGTAGAATACATTCACTCAAGGTATGCAGCTACATGAGTTATAGTATTCCGAGACACCAAGACCACCAAGACCAAGACTGCCAGACCCAATTGCCTACGCGTATCTCCAACCTTGTGCCAATGGCCTGCCTGCGCAACGGTCGGGCCCTGTTGTCAATCCACTGGGGTTCGCCAGTCCTCGATGCAACAAGACTACGGACTCCCTGAACCGGCCTTGGCAAGGAAATCATGATATTACAGCCTCATACACGGCTCTACAACAATCACCAATCCGGCTCAATCCAATAATCCCTCCAACCCTCCCCCATCGCGTCCTTGAACTTCTCCAGTCCCCCCTCCACCCCGTCCGGCCCAACCGTCCAAACCCCCTTTTCCACCAACTCCCTCCACCTGTCCAACAACCGCTCCAGCCTCTGCGCCCTGTACCACTCGCCCCCGAACGGCTTGAACCCGTGCTGGAACAAATCAGCCACACTATCCCACTCAATCAGTCCCCCATCGCTCTTCCTCGCCTGCGTCTCTCCTTCGCCTCCCCCCACCGAGAACGGCAGAATGAGCCGGAACCCTTCCTCCGCATTATCAAACCCAGTCACTTCAACCGACTCACTGTACACCCCAACAGGTACTCTCGTGCCCTTCGCCAGGCCCTTTTGGAACGGCACAAGGAACGGGTTGATACCTTTCCACTCCTGGTCCGTATCAAAACTCGCCGTCTGGCTCTCGTCCTCTGCCATGAAAATCAAGGCAGGCGGTATGACCTCTTTGGCCTTCCCTTCCTCTCCCACGTCTCTTCTCTCAACCATCCTAGTGAAAATCTGCCGGGACACAAAAACCGCCGGATCCCTTGGAACCACCAGCCCCGGCGCAATCTTGTTGAATTTTGGTCGTTGAACCCTCTCCAAAAACTTCCAGATAAAACTCCCCCTCACCACCCCCGCGTCCTTGAACACCTCCTCCCCGAAAAGCCTCTCTCTTTCTTCTTCTTCTTCCCCTTCTCTCCCCGGCATCCGAGCCTCAATAGATCCGACCAAGCGTTCATATGCCCTAACCGCCCCCTCCACCTGCCCTTCCGCATGACTTTTCCACCCCCACGGTCCAAACCTCAACTTTGATAACCCCCTCTGCTCTCCTTCATCCCGTTCAGGCTCTGCAACAACCTTCCCCAAAATCACCATCTCAACCCAATTCCCCAAAACCCTCTCCAGCGGCACCCACAAATCCTCATGTTCCACAACAGAAAAGACAAACTCGAAATCCTCTATCCCCAAACACAGGGTAGCCCTCCGGCGGTGCTGATCATACAACAACCCAGCATCGTGCGACCCCAGCCCGTTATTCGTCAAATAAAGCATGACAATCTGATCTTCTTCCAAGGTGTCATCCCCCCAGAACATGTTTTCTGGAAACAAAAGTGATGGCGGGGAGAGGAGTTCCACCCAGAAATAAAACGGTACTTTTTCGTCAACCACAATGCTTTCTAGGAAGGAAACAAGATCGGGTTGGAGACGGTCTCGGATTGATAGGGTTTCTGCTTCTTCCCTGTAAAGCGAAAGGTAGCTTGACTGTTCAAGGGGGCCATGGCCCAGGGCGTTTCGGGCGTGCTGGACTAGCCAATTGTGCAATTTCGCGCAGCGGACGTAGTCGAGGGTGGTTGTGTCGGAAGACGCGGGGTTGGAGGGGGTTACGAGGATGGAGGAGATATCCTCTGGGGGTGGGATTGGCGGCATTCCTGCTGGTGCTGTTATTGGAAAGACGACAACTTGGTTCGGGTTAGAATCTGCGCTGTTGGGTGAGTGGTAGTAGCTGTAAAGCAACCGAGCGATGATAAGAACAGAAATGGTGATGAGAGTGCGTGAGGTGCTGAGGGAGAGTGACATGTGCGGTACACGTTGGAGGAATGAATGGGTTCAAGTCGGTCGGAACAAAAGTGAGATTCTGGGTGAGGGGTTGCGTCTGTTTATGTACCCGTTGGGCTCAATGTTTTGACCCACTATTTATTACCTGGTGGGAAATAGGGGTTAATACGAAGAATAATATGGACATTTGTACACACAACAAAGCTACCTAATAGCTGCTCTCTTCAAAATCATAATCTTCCCATCCTGTTGGAATCTCCGGCGCCTTCGTCACAATACTCCTTGATGACGCGCTCGTGGCAGTCGTCGTCGCTGCTACCACCACAACAGAAAGCGGATCGCTTGCCCGAGGCCCGGCTGCCGCACCCGTCTCCGTTCCCGCAACACCACCGACCGTGTCCGCCGCCGTGGTCTTGGCAGATCTGCTCCATGCCTCGCGCTGCTTGTGATACCAATCCGACGTATCAGGGTAGTCTTCCGGCGGCCCGAACCCCTGGACGACATCCCCATCCTCATCGTAGATGACACTGCAGGAGGCCGCATCGACGCTGTTGCCTTGCATATCCTCCAGGCCAAAACAGGGAGCATCATCAGCATCATCGTCCGTGGCACGTGAAGTAGCGTTGGCAGCCATGATTTCCTGGATCAGGGGGTCTCGCTTGCGCCATGGGCTTTCGTCGACCGGGACGGGTCGCAGGGCCGCGCTGGCTTTCGGCGCTGGATTCACCAACCAGTCCTGCCGTGGCCAGTTGTACGGTTTGCCAAAGAGCCTGGACAGTCATGTGTTAGCGACTTATGGGGTAGTAGACAAGGGACAGCAGGAGGGAATTTTTGAAATGACGTACGGATCGTTATCCAACACGCGGAATCCGTGATCGGCGACCTGTGTGTTCGACACAGCGTCGTTGGCGCCTGTGTACGTGTAGGAAGCAAAACAGAGCGAGCCAGGAGTCTGAGAGTTGAAGCCATAGGCCGAGATGAAACGCTTTCCGGCGCCAACACCGCGGTTGCCTGCGAGAGGACCGAAAGCCCTGTTGGCAAAAATGCAGCTGGTTAGTCGTAACGGATCAAAACACAGTACAAGTCGTGGGGAAAAACATACCAAGTAGCCGGAGTGTTATCGCTGCTCTTGCACACCTTTTTGCGGAAACTATCGCATCGCGACCATTGCGCCAGCTTCCACATCCTAAAGTCATTGCCCTGCGCTCCGTTGCCTGCCCAATGGACCAATCGACAAGCCTGTTGATTTCCATTCCCAGACTCGATCAGGTCGCCCATAGGGAACTCATCGAGTTGACAGCGATATGGATTGGTCCTCCCCTGAACCAGCGTACGGAACTGCTCACCGCGCTCGTCGGAAGCCCAGTCATAGTATTGGCGGCCGGCTGGGCGTCCACCACCAGGATGGTAGACTGTCTGACCTCTCCAAATCTTGCTGATGGCCCAACGCTGGTTATCACAGACCTCATCCCAACCCATACCGTATTTGCACGTATAGGTCACATGACAGTCACACGAGGAGGTTTGAGCGACGCTACCGAAGTCAAGGATCGGCCACTGGCCGTATTTGAGCCGTGTGCCGATGCTGGTAGGGACACCAGTGCGTGGCTGGGTCTTGGGCGGAGGTGGTTGCGGAGGCTTCTGCGGTGGAGTGGCTGGCTTACTCACGTAGCCCGAAGCCGAAATAGCGATGCCGGCGGCAGCGCACAGTGCGATCTCGACGGGAATACCCAGTAGAGAGAGACCAAACGTGAACGGAGCGGCAGCGATCAACCCCGCGATCGCCGTCGCGCATATGGCGGCGGTGAGGACCCTTTCCTCTGTCTTTGACAGCCGCGCTTCCAGAACACCGCGAGGATCGAGAGCACCGTAATTGCTATCGCGCTTGCTGAAGACGCCCTGACCGTACAAGAAAAGGGTACCGGTGTTGTTCTTTGGCGATGGAATGAAGCCGGAGCAGCAGTAGGCCTGATAGCCGCCGGTGCAGGTGAGGTCGGCAGTCTGACCTTCCTCCGTCATCGAGTAAGAATTGGTGTTCTGAGCAACCACGGTGGCATCAGAGTCGCTGCAAATGGGAGAACACGGAAGTCCCACCCCCCTGAAGCCGTTCCACTCGCACTTCCCCATTGTCGTTCCTGGCGCACAGCAGAGGGTCTGGCGCTCGCCGTTGGAGCACACACTGTTTTGTTGGACGGTGGCGATCTGTCCCTTCGCTTCAGTGACGTCGAACCAACCATTCTCGCAGGGCTTGCCGCAGAGGGTCCAGTAGCAGCTAGCCGCAATGTCCTTCTGCAGAGTTGCATCGGCCATCTGCTTCTTGAACCGCGCCGCTTGCTCTTGCGTCACGCCGTTAGCCTCCCCGACGCCGAGAAGATCGCTCATACTGTTACCCGTGGTGTCGTCCTGATCCAGCGCCCAGATCATGGTCCCGCCAAGACACAGTTCGTTGGCAGCCTGGATCTTTTGCTGTATGGTCACACCGTCATCGTACGAGACCCACTGATTGGTGTCGTAGGTAAGCCATTTGACAGCAGCGGTAGCATCATATGATTCTACTCCGCGGCCTGAGTTCAGGATGCGTTTGATCTCGGCATTGGACAGCGTCCCTGCCGAGTTGGTGCACTCGCCTGGGTTGGCGCCGGCTGAGAAACGACAGGCACCGTTAGGCGTGCTGCATCCCGGATCCTCCAAAGTGAACGAGCGACCATACCAACCAAGTCCAAGGACAACCTTCTCTGGTTTGACTCCGGCTCGCCACAGAAGGGACAGCCCATCTTGGATCTCCGTGAGGTTTGTGTGAGGTCGGATATAGGGTCCAGTGAACCTGTTGGAAGAGTCCCAGACACCATGGATATCGTAGCTCATCATGTTCAGCCAGTCAAGCTGATCCTGCAGCGTCACGACATCAAAGTGCTGCAAGTACCAGAACGAAGAGGGAAGTGTTGCCGTGATTCCATACTGATCCCCAAATGTCGCTCGCATCTCGGCGATTAACTCCGGGAAGTTGCCAAAGTCGGCTGGTTTCCCACCACGGTCAGAAGCAACAGGGTACTCCCAGTCAAGATCCACGCCATCGAAGCCATAGGTTTGCATAAACTTGACCAAGGACGCGACGAACTTTCGACGACCGGCATTGGTACTGGCCATGTCGCTAAAGGCCGTCCGCGTATTGGGCCGATTGGTGTCGTCGTTGAACGACCAGCCTCCGATGGAGATCCACGTCTGTAGAGACTGCTTCTTCTTCTTCAAGGCTGTGAATCGCTTGTACAATGATGCAGAATTGGAGTCCATGGGTGATATCTCGAACGAGACAGGATCGAAGAAGGCAAAGGCGAAGTTGAGGTGAGTGATGCCCGTGAGATCGATGTCTTCCGGATCGCGTTTGTCGCACTTTCGTGTGGTAGCCCAGCTCTCATAGTAACCAATCCTCCTGGTCACGGCAGAGTTGCCATTGCAAGAAGGTGTAGGAGGTGGACCACAGCTGCCAAAGGTCGACTGGCACCCTGTTCCGCAGAACTCGTCGGTGCTGCCGCAAAACCCGTGCTGGGAGCAGCAGACGTTCAAGGGGCACGTGGCAGAAGATGGATCCGCATACTGCCCGCAGGGTGCTTTCGCATCGCAGTTGGAGATGCAGACCTCCGGTGCACAGCTCGAGGGAGCATAGGAGCAGACACCAGTGTTGCTGCAACAGGCGCCGTTGCGGCAAGGGGTGCCCGGTGCGCAGACTCCTTCCGGCAGGTCATCCACAGCCCTTTTGCTGAGTACGGAGGTGTTGAAAGAAGCAATGTCGATGACGCTCTGGTTCTGAAAGACGGGTGTCTTGTCTGAGTATGGCTGAAAGAGCGGTTTCAGGGGCTGGGAATCATTTCGAGGAAGTTGAGGCACAGGTGTGTATGAAGGAATGCTCGAAAGGGATGAAGGGACAGAAAATGCCAAAGTGATAGAGACCGAAGATGAAGAGAGAGACGATGACGAAGAGAGTGACGAGACTGAGGAGAGTGAAGAGAGTGACGAGAGTGAAGCGACAGAGCTGAGTGATTCAGACGCTGCCAGCGTATTCAGCACCAAGGTGCCAACGATCACTGCTGCCGACAGCATGTTGTATGGTGACGGACGAGATTCAAGAACACCGGCGTCGAAACTGCCTGTGAAGAGGTCAGTCGACGGAGGTCAAGTACCCCATCAACATATCACTTCCACGACCAGCAGGTTGGAAATGTTGTTACAACTACAGCTAGTTCGGCATTCGGGAATTGCGGCAAGCCCCTGACATGATGCATACCATGGGCTGACCAACGCTGTGACAAGTCCCGGGATCGCATCGCGGGATAGTGTCAGCACTAGCGTTTTCTAGCAGTTAGGGGGCTAATAAATGCGATGATCGCTAACCCGATAGTGCTAGGAGTCCGGGCTGGAATGTAACGGTATTTCGCTTATGTTTGTAGACTCGACCTCGTGCCATAGTCATCACCCAATATCACCAACACCGCGCGTATTCGTCTGACCATTTGTGCTACCAACTGTGAAATGAAGACACCCATCACCACGAATATTGATGTTGAAATGGAGTCACAACATGCGAAAAATGTTCGTGATGTGCCTGCGCGATACAACTTAAGGAGTGCTGGGATGTGACGAGCAATTTGCCCCCTGCATCGTAGCCTGGTTATCTTGTCGGTACCTGCTTTAGCGTCAAGGCGGGAGTGTCGGGTTTCCTCTAGAGGTATTATGTCAAGACGCCGGCAGCACATCGAGGACTGATAATCTTTGGCCGGTGAGCTGGTGATGCTGATGTGTGCTCAACTTCTTTCTCCTTCCCAGATTGTTCTTCAACTTCTTGCCGTCACCAAGATGGCGTCCCTCAGAGCAATGTTGCTCTTTCTGCTGCTTCAAAGGGTGCACTTTGCTGCTGCCGACTTTCGGATGTACACGTACTATGATCGTGCAGTGATCAGAGAGTCGTGGAACTTGACGAATAGCTGCATCGATGCGCTGTGAGTACTTCTGCGGAGTCTTCGACGAATATTGCTGATGAGAGGCACCAGAAATGCCACCATCGCCTGTGATGAGGCAACCTCATCGTTGCTCGGTTTCGGTGCCGACTATAACTGTAGGTGATCGCCTGAATCTCCGAGAGTCCCCGGGTATGCTGACACTCGAAAACAGACTGGTACATGGAGAACATCACCACGCTCTGCACGCCCTCGTGTCAGACGTCTCTGAACAACTGGGGATCCGGTGTTGAGGCAGCATGCGTCGGACAGACTGTCGTCCAGAGCGGCGTGACGGTGCAAGCCAAAGCCCAAGCCCTGTCCCTAACGTACAATGCGGGAATTGTTTGTATGAAAGACACTCAGTCCAACTGGTGTTTCTTCGATTCCCAAAACTGGCAGGGTAGCGATTATGTACGCTGGGACCCAACCATGTGCTGGGGAGACGAGGACAGCAACTTCAGTGTGCCTGCAGAGTGCAGCAACCCAGACTTTGACCCTGACCAAATCGACGACAACATGGCGGCCATGACGAACTTGTACCAGCCATCCTTTTACTGCAGCGAGTGTTTCCTCAAGCTCATGCGACAGCGACTGCTCGACCCCTGGCTCGTCAAGAGCAACCACACGGACTACCTGATTGGGGAGTTCGACAGAGTCCAATCGGCCTGCTCCACCTCCTTGCCGTACACCACATCGTCGGCGACGCTTCTCATATCCCCACCCACCTCAACAACAACATCTTCCACTTCCGCCACTTCCGCCACCTCAGGGGGTCATGCTGCGACGCCCACCTGTCTCGGTCAGCTTGTGCAACCCGAGGCAAACTGGCTGACCTGCAATGATCTGTCAGACACCTACAACATATCCACCGGTGACGCGATCGTATATACAGGCCACAAGTCGTGCAAGTTTACAACGCCGATCTGTCTCCCTCTGCCATGTCTGCTGGAGGAGATCTGGGATTCCCCGAGCTGCGAGACACTGGCAGAACGCTACTCCAACTCCAGCTACACCGTCACGAAGGAACAGTTCCTAGCCTGGAATCCCAACATCCAAGGTAGTTGTGGCGGTGTCGCCGTCGGACAGCGCGTCTGTGCTGGAGCGCCCGGAGGGACCTTTCCGCAGCCGACCGCCACCATCACCGCACCCGGAGCTACCGGCACGCCAACGTACTATTCCACAGCTACACCCGCTCATCCCACGCAGTCCGGTAGCATCGAGGATTGTGGTCGGTACCACTTTGTGCAGGCCGGTGACGACTGCTCTACGGTAGCTCTCCTGTACAACACCAACTTCACCATGTTGCAATTGTGGAACACCTATCTCAATAATGCATGCAGCAACCTCTGGCTCCAGTACGATGTGTGCGTGGCGCGAGTCACTCCGCCTACTATCAGCCCTGATGGGACTTGCAGCGAGGGTGTGACCTGCGTGGGCAGTGCCTTTGGCGAGTAAGTTCATGTCGTTCCCTGGTCCTACTCCGTCATCTCGTCTCTCCTCGCTAACCATCCGTCTCTCAGCTGCTGCTCTCCCTACGGCTTCTGCGGCTCCGGCCAAGATTTTTGCGGCTCCGGTGGAACAGAAACGACAGACGGCACATGTGGTCCAGATAACGGCGGCACGACCTGTTGGGGTGCCTTCGGGGACTGCTGCAGTATTTATGGGTGGTGCGGCACCGGAAGCTCGTTTTGCGGAGCTGGCAACTGCTACTCAGGTAACTGCGCTACGGACATTGGTGGCCCATCGATCAACGGAGAGTGCGGGCCGAATTTTGCGGGCAACAAGACATGCACAGGAACACAATTTGGCAGTTGTTGCTCGACGTCGGGGTATTGCGGGTCGACACCGGATTATTGCTCGGGGTCGAACTGCTATAGTGGTGCTTGCACCCCGTGAAGTCAGCTGCTCTGTCGAGATTTGAGTCCTGATGGGTATCACCTTCCTTTTCATACTTGGTGAAAGTTCCGTTACTCAGTGAATCCTGACAGAACGCATCGAAGCCAAGAGCTCAGGGGTAGCCAACTCTCCCTGCATAGCACCATGCACATAGGCCTCTCCCACAAATTTATAGCCTTGTATGTCACCATCGTCGTGTCTTCGTAGTATGAACGGTGTTCGGCCCCCTTGCATCAACCTGATCTCATCTCCATCACGAACGCTGGATGGTCCAAGGCCGAACCGATTACCAGACAGCAGGATCAGTCGTCTGTGTGCCCATAGTCGGTAGGCCACTCTGTTCAAGAATGCGATGAGTGGATCCTCCTGGGAGACCTCCTTGTTGTTCACGGCACCCAGGAGTTCCGAGCGATGAGGAAACCACCGCGAATGAGCTCGGTTTCTCGTACTTTCAAGGCGGTCCAGATGATCTAGAATAGTTACGACATCTTGGTCGTTGGCCTCCAGCAGCTTGGTTCGGCCATACAGTCTCTTCATCCACCAAGCGCGGAGGATCGATGGGTGCGAGGCGACATCAACATCCGCGGGGGGGGGGGGGGGATGTCTACCGTTAGGGTTCGACAGAGCGCTTCTTCAGGGCTTTGTTTAGTTCCAGGATACAGCTTTTTCTCGTAGGTAACAAGAATATCTAGAAGCCATTCATACTATACTTGGTCAAGCCATTCCGACGATACTGTGCTAGATATCTATAACTTGAAATGAGGCCCCACCTCGGTAACACCTGCGACTTTCGCTCCCCAGAGTATCAGTATTTTGTCGTCCACGAGCTGGAGGGAAGATCCCGTGGTTTTGCCTCCGTTAGCGTTGAAGCCGCCTCCTCTGAGTCCGGTGGACCAGTTGACAACAGCCCCAAGCCTCATCGGCTGACGGACAACAGAGAAATCTGGAACCCAGGACGGTAACATCTGCAGCTTCTTTACGTTACGATCTTCGACTGCAATTAAAAGGTCCAGATAAGGCATGTCTCGCAACATGGCCCACGCCGCAGAGGTGTATACTTGACCGACGGTAATGCTGTAATCAACCGTAATTCCGCCAGCTTTGGAATCAATTTGCTTCCCTGAAGGCAGTGTACACCTGACGAGACCAAAGGAACCGTATATCGCATCTCTTTTGTCGGAGAATTGGCAGCTTCGCATCTTGTTCACTATTCGATACAGCATGGCTGCGAAGCGCTGATCGTCCTCCAGAGGGCCGGCGTTTTTTATGAGCGAGAGTGAAGGCCGTCCTTAGTATGCCTTACGGACTCGTCTTGAGATGGTATCAATGTTGTCCAGAGTCAGGATAACCTCGGGTGCGCGAGGGTAGAACGGACTCTGGTCGGTCAGGAGACGTCTTAGAATATCCCGCGTCCAGTCAGCCGAGACCATCAACCTGACGAACCCCAACAGCTTCTGCCAAAGGAGCGGGAGTGCCGATCCGCAAAGGACCGCGACGTCAGCTCCATTTTCGAGGGTTATCAAGAGAACTTCCTGCACAACCCAACCCCTCAGAAACCAACGACGTCGAGCCAAGAAGGTGAAGAAGTGGGAAAAGTCTCGCCTCCAGACCCCAAAGATATCCTCACCACCCAAATCTGCAATAAGGTCGGTATCGGTGGTCAAAAAGGGGTCCCTGGCGACCAAGTATTTCTCCCCCCGGCGCTTGCCAACTTCCAGAAAGATCGGTGCAAAGGTCTCCATCACCCACTGGGCTCGCGGATGTGGCTCCTCTTTTCCGAGCCTGTTCAAAGTCATTGGTTAGCGCTCGGTTCCGCGGACAGAGTATTGTAAGACTTACCAGATAATCGTCATCTGAGACTGTTGATATATCTCCCCCATGATCGACACTTGCTGAGCCCTCTCCTCCAGGTCGTCCTGGTTGATACAGACTGCGTCGATCCAGATATGAGTGGGGACGATAGATTGGGCGGTCGTAGTCTGATGATCACTCAAGCGGAGGCTACAAAAGAATCAACCCCCAGCTGTACGTACAACAAATGATCGACAGGGTTGGAAGGTTGGTGAGGTGACCCCTACCGTCAGGGCCATCGCGACGTGGGCTGACTGCCAGCCAAGACCTGCACAGTATCGGGGCTTTTCTGCGGCTGACAAGTCACCACCATGATTTGAGATCGAGTGTCAACAACGGTGGTCTCCGATACTGTCAACGAAAAGATGTCAAAACACCAACGCAAAATCAGTACAAAGTCTTCCAGCAACATTCCCGCCACGGCCAAGTTCATCATCCGCTTCACGTCCAGCCGCCCCAGAGTTGGAAAAGTACTTACAGCGTGTCATTGAGCATTATGGCTTCTTCCTCCCAGACAGAGGCGCGATCGAGAAACGGGGAAGGAGCGCGCCCAATGCTTCTCAACTTCTTCCTCGCTTTTGTCGGTATCGCATGGGCTGTGGTATTTGGCATCTTTTCGATTTTATCGTGGAAGAGCTCAGAAAGAGCCAACGAGCTCGCCGAATTCGCCAATCTGGTAGCACTCACCGACCTGTGTAACGGAGCGATTGACGACCAAGAGGTGAGTACGAAGTAGGCGTTAAAATCTCTCCCCCACCGTCGGCCCTGCAAGCTAACACAGTGCTTCTTCTATTAGGGTGCATTGCGAGATATTTGCAGCGCCACATCATCCGCCATTTTGTCCTCACTTGCCTCTAAGGTTTCCGCGACGTACCTATCTCCAGATCCCCCACCATCGCAGGGATTGAGCAAGGAAGCCAAAATTGCCATCGGGGTTTCCGTTCCGCTGGTGATTCTAAGTGGGATTAGTGCTTGTGGGACGATGTTCTTGCCGCGTTTTCGCCGAAGACCGAGGATCCCTCCGCCGAGTATTCACTCTCAGGGGCAGATACATGTGCCACCGCACACTTAGTGGAGAGCAGCGGTGCCAAAGATTTCAACAAGAGCTGCGTGCTATCAACAACGATGAGAGAGGTTTCTACGCTGTCTGATCACCTGATGGTTCTCTAAATACGAAATCTGCTTGAGAAAAAGGTTTGAAGCCAATCTACCTCCCTCAGCGAGTAAAAAATTAACAGTGATAGTAGGCCTAGTGCAGTCAAAACCACCCTTCCCAGTCAGGTCGTCTCCCGGGTTCCTGGAGACGTAGACCGCGCCTTGGCGACAGAAGTGCAGGTTCTTGCGCCCGGCAGAGTTGATGAGGAGAGTGTTGGTGGTGGTGTCAACAGCGGCATTGATCCACTGCGCCACACCGCCATCAACAAGACCCTGCACCGTGGCAACGTTGTCGAGCTGTAACCATCCTATGGAGTCTTCCGAGCTCCCATAGACATAGGGCGCCCAGTAAGCGCCGTTGATCATGTTCTGGGTGACGAGGTGGCCCTGGCTGTCAACCTTTCCAGATGTACCGACTGATAACGTTGGGGTTGGTAGACGACGCGATGAGTCCCCACCGAAATTCATATGCGCTGTAGTCGGCAAAGAGGTTCTGGGATGAGCCGCCGACTGCACCCCTGGCGAGGAAAGGGGCACCATCTTTGGTCAGGATGGGGGCGGCGGCGGTCACCGTGCGCGTGATGGTGACGGGGACAGTAACGGTCTCGGTTACGACGGTTGTTAGGGTGAGGAGTGAAGTGACGGTGATGGAGGCAATATCGATCTGGACCTCGGTGGCGGTCTCGGTGACGGAGTCGATGACGGTGGCAATGCTGCTGACAGTGGCTGGGACCAGTTCGGCGACGGTCTATGTGTGCAACGTTAGCAAGTACTCGAGCAGTGGATATCACAGTTCTGTCACTTACACTGGCAGCATCTTCAACCACTGTCGATGTCGGGACGACGGCGATTACCTCCACGGCTGTCACGCCGACACACTTGCAAGCCGAAACATACTTGTTCCAGGCCAGGCACTGGGAGGCATAGCAGGGTACGAGAGAAGACTCCTGGCGACGCCACACGATCGGGGCAGTGGAGGTGATCAGGGCGGTGGTGGTGGCTCTGACGGTCGAGATCTGTTTCTCAATCACAAGACCCAAGACGGTTTCGGTGGAAGCCGTGACGGTCTCGCTGACAGTGACAACCACTGTTTCGGTGGTCACGACGGAGGTCTCGGTCACGGTAGAAACGTCGAAGCTCTCAACTGTGCTGTAGACGGTTGACGCTGCGCCCGTTTCGGTCACGGTTCTGATGTCATTTAGTGTTGTCAGAGAGTGGTTCGCAAAAGTTCAAGAACGGAAATCAGAAGCCATACACTGCATCAGGCGTCACAGTGACGACGAGGTTGGCCGAACATTCCTCCACTCCATTCTCAGACTCAACGATGGCTACACTTGACACAGATCAGCTTGGGTGTCGTTGTTATCTCTGATGGCCGGTATATGTATCTTACCCTTCAAGCACTGATTGGCGCGACAGCACGCTGCAGATACATGATTGACCCATGTCAGGGCAGACAAGAGAACAAGTGAGGACTTCGTGGTAACGAACGACTGGCTTGAGCCTCGCGGAATGGCCACCTGAAACCGAACAAGAGTCAGAGGCATCTGTGACTTTCGACGAGCGGGTGGCTTGCAGTTAAGACCCGGGCCGCCGCTGGCTTTTCACATTTCTCGCCATGAAAGAAACAATACCCATGCAGGGGGAAAATAACTCGATGCTAGCTCGAAGCTGAACTGCTGTGTGGGACCCAGAGAAGTCATCAGTAGAGTTTGTTTATTTCCATATCTTGACTAGCGCGTCAAGATTCTCTCAGCTCTAAACTCCACAATGTTCTAGACTATTGAAAGCACCCCGGATCACCCTCGCTTGACTCATAACAGGTTCCATATCAAGCCGATCTTCCGGGCCTTACACACTGACATCCTCGCGGCTGACGCTGCGATGGGTCGTGTGAGCTCCATCCTTTTCCAGAATGCCGGGTTTCCGAATGTCATCCTCGGTGATGGGCTTGACGTCACCGAAGAGTTCGTCGATTTGTTCGAGAGATTTGCCTGTCACCAGCGTGGTCAGTATGTCACTTCTGGCCCGGGGTTTTGTTTCCGAAGAGCGGTTAGAAGACAAACCTCTTGTCTCTGGGTAAAAAAGCAGAAACACGACGGTGCACAGGGCATTCGTCAGAATGAACAGGATGTAATACTTCCATCCCACAGCCGCCAACGCGATTGGCGAGCACTGCGTGATGATCAAGCTGATGGAATAGTGGATGACCTGCACGATGGCATTGGCCTTGGCACGGAGCTCGGTTGTGAACACCTCGGGACTGATATTCAACGGGTCAGAACTGCACACAATGAAACCTAGGGAGTACCATACGGGATAATCCATGTCATCGGTCCCAAGAGGGCTGAATAGTTGGCGGATACCGCAAAAATACACGCGATCAAGCCCCGCTGGGCTGCCTCGTTAGTGGGGAACCCGGGACGGGCCGGGAAAACGGCGGCGATGATGGTGATGGTCATGTAGCAGATCGACAGGAGGGCAGAACTGGCGACCAAGATCTTCTTTCTACCAATTCGGTCGACGAAGAAGAGGGATAGGAAGCAAGCCACGGGCGCAACCGAGCCGTAGAGACCGCTCACCAGCAGCTGTTGGTCTTCGTCAAATTGAAGCGTTGCATAGATAGCCGTCTGGTAGTACTGCACGAATGAAATACCAGATAACATGGCAGCTGCCCAAACGAAAGAGCCGACGAACAAGCGCTTCCGGAAAGCGGGAGTCTTGAACAAGTCAGCCCAGGAGAGACGGCCTTGAGCTCTCTTCTCCTCTTCGATGTTGTGGCGGATGAGGGTGAACTCGGTGGTGCACCAGTCGTCGTTGGAGCCGGTGTAGTGGTAGCCGCGGAAAGCCTTTTCAGCCTCCTCGTGACGACCTTTGAGGCAGAGCCATCGCGGTGACTCTCCGATGAAGAGGACACCCACTCCCAGGACAAGGGCTGGGATGGCTTGGATGGCAAAGCCCAATCGCCACTGGTTAGGGTTGTGCCATTTGCTCTCACCCACTCCGGTCCAGAGGGCAATGAAGAATCCCCACGCAACCACTGTGCACTGTCAGATACTACCACAGATGGTCCTGAAGGTAGCGGTACTCACTCATCTGGTTGACGGCAGTCACCTTTGCTCGCTCGCTTGTCTGTAGTTGACACCGGTGTGTTAGCGGGTTACCCCCTGGGTGCTCGACACTGCCCCTCATTAAGACAAGAGGCTACGACTCACCTTGGCAATCTCAGCACCAAAAACTGGAGCTACACCAGTGATGGTTCCCACGGCGTAGCCAACCAACAGCCGTCCGATAATCACTTGACGCCGCAAATCAGTTCCAGTCCCGGATCGTCAGTACTGGGAAACTCACACATAGCAACATGCGCAGCACCCGCCATCAAAGCCCCTCCCAACACACCCCAGATACAACCAAACGCAATCGCCTTCCGTCTCCCCAGTCGATCACTGGTAATGCCGACCGATGCACTACCCAGCCATGCTCCGGCCTGGTACATCGACACGATGGCGCCACGGAGAGCAGGATCAGGTCTGCCAAAGTACGTCAAAAACGAACTCAACGCCAGACTTGGCGTGATGATGCCCGAGTCACTGTCTCGGATGTCAGCTGGGTCCTACACGGTACCCGATAAGGGTGAATCACTTACTAGCCATAGAGGAACCCGCCAATCCCCAGAAATACCGACGTAAGGAATGGCTTGCTGAGCCACTCGTTCTGGTTAGGCCTCATCTTCTTAAGATCTTCTTCTGAGACCCGTTGGGTCAAAAGAGCCACCAGCAATGTCTACCACCTTGATCACCTGGATGTATCGCCAGTATTTAACGATTTGAAGAAAGATGGGTATCAATCTCCGTTTTCTTCTCACCTACAAACTGCCGTGCACACCGGACCATACCAGCCCCCTCTTGCCTTATTCTCCGATCCCTGATCGGGCTTGGTTTCACGGAGGGGTTGTTGGCCATGTGCGGAGAAACCGGCGGGTGCGGAGAAGCCAAGATTGTTCACCAGTGTCATCGGTCCGGTGACTGATGTGCCCGAGTTCCATGCTCCCCAACTTGCTTCTGGGGGAATCGGGATTTTGGGGGCAAAAATAACATGCAGGGTCTCATTCTTCCTCTGCGCTAATGTCGGCTGTTGCTTTTGGGTGCCGTTTCCACTACCATTCAAAGAGGTCTTGTGAAAGCTCTTTAAAGGGATGAAACTTGGAGATCATGGGAGTCAACACCAGTGGGATCGTACGTGGTCATCAGGAGATAAAATCACTGGGAACATGAGTCAAGAAGCAATGAGAAAACTATGTGTTGAACATAGCTCCCACCTCGCGTTACAACTTATCTAATATATTCTACACCTCTACTTTTTCCTCGTCCGCATCTCCTCTTCTGTCCCAGTAATCCTCCTCCACTGGGCAGCTTCCCCATTGAACAAGAGGACACCGTCCTGTATACAAGACGAACCCTGAAGCCAAACAGGTCAATAAGCCGTCACCCAAACAAAACGAACCAGGGTGCCAGTACTCACCAAGTGACTCATCCCCTAAGCAACGCGGCACCGAACACTCTGGATGTTATCAGTGAACACACCACAGAAAGCGCGGTACCCATCCGAGTCGACCGTGACGACGATATCATCGCTGTTGCAGCCGTCGACCTTGTAAATGTCGCAGACGACGCCGCGTCTGGTTTTCGCGGAACAAGCGTCGAAGTCGGGCCAGTTCTGGCAGCTGTTCAGGGCGCCCACGTTGAGGTAGGACCCTTTGCAGTTTTCTTTTTCGTATAATGCGATCTCGCCGTCGTCGGGGAAGGCCCAGTCTGCGCTGCAGTCTGCCATGACCGTGGGGGCGAGGAGGGTGGTGACGGTGAGGAGGAGGGTTGTTGGGTGCATTTTGATGGGTTGGGATGATTTGTCCTGGAGGTTGATGTTGATGAAGTAGAGGTTTGTGTTTGTGATGTGTTGTGGTGTTGAGATTTGACAGAACAGGTGTCGGAGTTGGTCTATTTATCGTCGTCGCCGCCGGGTTGAAGAACAGCCGTCTTATGAAGAAGCTCGTTGGTGACCTTGCCGATCATCGTGAGGTTTTCGAGTTGGTTTTACTCTCGGTCAGGAAAGGCCAGTGTGTGGTCACGTAGTAAACACACGTGCAGCTTCCAGTTTGGGAATTTGGCTGACATCTTGTAATACTTCGCTGGGTGGTGGGGAAGCCGTGGATGTCTCACTTTCTTCCATCCCATAGGATGCGATGAGTTTCACAGGCTCAGGAAGTAGGTTGGACGTGCTGACCTTCGGTGAACGTTTTTCACGAAAAAGGGGATACGGATAGGATACGATGGACAAGGTGCTCACCGACATTTCGGTTCTGACTGTCAGTGTCACTGAACACTGGAGGAGTAAAGCTTGGCATGGCGATCCTTCACAACCTTATTCGTACTACAGCCTATAGGACCAGAATTCTCCGCAAGTTCCTCGCACGGGTGTGAAGATTACAGCCGATGAGGATTACACGCTCGAGCCGGCTCTTGGTGGTGTACGGAGCGGGAAGTAGTGGTGGACACTGGCCAACGTATTGACTGGAAACTCTGTGAATGGAAAGGCCGACCTCGGCCAAGATCAGAATGTGAGTGGCATCGAGCAGTCGTTGGCTCACCATCTTCCTGTATGTGAGGGCTTTATGGCGGAAGTATCGTTGCTGCACGGGGCGCAGTGTGGAATGGACCCAGGTTGAGTTGCCGCCATCAAGGACTAATAAACCTCTCATTTTAGGTTGATTGAATATCGGGGCGAAGACTGCTCAGCATCTTCTGTGCCTATGGGTATCAGCTGTTATCTAGGTTGCAGATCACGGGTGATAACGAACGCCACTCGATGTCTGCCCGGTGACCAGATTGGTCGAACCTTCAATCTGCCTGGCAGGCAAAGCATTTACGCTCTGCCCCTGAATCGCTCTTCCACTGTACCCCGGAACCATCAGGCAGCAATCTGGTCTCCGATCTTCGACTCTTCAACAACTCGGCCCTCTCAACAGTTCATATTTGCTCACAGCGGATTTCTCTTGACTATGGCGGAAGCAGTCGCGACTCTTGGGCTGGCAGCCAACATTCTTCAGATAACAGACCTTGGCTTTCGCTTTACCTCTGCCGCCGGGACGATCTGGAAGTCAGGTGGCGATGAGGGACTTCAGGCATTGACAATGCTGCAAGGCTGGGCCAGAGATCTTGGGAAAATCTTACTGGAGCTGGACAATGACATGTCTCCAGATACTGCCGACGCCGCCCCGGAACAGATCCAGGGGTTCCGAGGCGTTGCAAAAGATTGCAGAGCGAGAGCCCAGGCAAATACTTGACTCTTTGAATCGCATTGGAATTGACGGAGCAAACTTGAAGTCTTGGCGGAATCGGAATGCCGTGAGGACTGCGCTCCGCGAGACTTTTTGGTCTCAACTACGATACGAAGGAATGGAAGATCGCTCCGGCAGTGTGGCCGAGGCCCACGAAAGCACTTTTCGTTGGGTCTTCGAAGACCCAGAGCATGGGGCCAGGAAAAGATGGTCAAATTTTCGATTGTGGCTCGAGTCGGATGATCAACTTTACTGGATCACCGGCAAACCTGGGTCAGGGAAGTCAACACTGATGAAGTTCATTTTTCAGGCGGCACGAGGACCCGAGGCGAGATGCATGCAGCATTTAAGTCGACGGGCAAATGGTGAATCCCTAATAGTTGCAAACTTTTATTTCTGGGCAGCCGGTTCTGGATTGCAAGCGTCCAAGGAGGGGCTGTATCGCACCTTGCTGCATCCAATATTGCAACAGTGCCCCGCCGCCTTAATCGGACAGTTTTTCCCAGACCGCTGGCAGGCTCTTGCTCTCTTCAACGAGGACTCTAAGCCATTCAGTGAACACGAGGTTCAGACAAAGTTCTCACAGATCATTCCGCACTTAACAAGAACGGCGAAGCTGTGCTTGTTCATCGGTGGACTCGACGAATTTGATGGCAATCAAGACGATTTATTCAAGCTGTTCTCAGCCATGATAAGAGAGAATCCCATAAAAGTCTGTGTTTCCAGCCGGCCATGGATCGTATTCGAAAACGCCTTGAAGGATAAGCCAAGTCTGAGGCTTGAAGACCCTCACGTTCGACGATATCAGACACTACGTTGCATCGCGTTTCCAGGCAGATTCCAATTTTGCGTCACTTCAGGCGCGAGAGAGCGGGTTTGCGGATGGTCTATTTGACAGCGTTGTTTTCAAGGCCTCTGGCGTGTTTTTATGGGGTTATCTTGTGGTCGACTCGCTGCTCGACGGGATGAAAGCCGGGGACTGCATCTCCGACTTCCATCGCCGGTTGGATACGCTACCTCGAGATCTTGAAGATTTATACGAAAGGATTCTCAATGACCTGGATGCCTTCTTTTTGAAACACGCAGTCCAACTCTTCCAACTCATGGCGGCCTGCGACAACCCTCCATTAGCTTTGTTGTTTTCAATAGCTGATGAGTGGATACCTGCCTCTGGATATCATTCGTACGATCCAATAGTGTCATGGACGACCGAGAACATCATACTGAGAATCGATACCTTGCGCAGACGTCTCCACAGCCGTTGCAAAGGGTTACTGGAAATCCCACATGCATCGTCTTCAGAAGGAAGCGATGATGTTCGGACTTTCTTTCAAGGACCCAACTGTGCAGTACCTCCACAGAACGCTGAAAGATTTCATCACCACCCCAAAAATCCAGGCTAGATTCTCTGTAGCGCTAGGCAGCTCCTTCGATCCTCACTTGCAGCTTCGCGCCGAAGACATCGACGACCATAAATCACCTCATACGTTTTGCCTTTAGCAATGGCTCGCGAGTGCCTAGCAAGAATGTTTCAATCATGTTGCCTCTTCTCGACGAAGTGCAAAATATTATTATGGGCCATGACCACGACTGGATAGTTGATTACGAACACTCCACGGCTAACCTTGCGCACCCCCTTTTTCCTGGAATGAGCTGGAAAGACCTTTCTTTCTTTAGCTGTGAGACTCAACGCCGTGGAGTACATAAAGGCTAGGGCACTTCAAGGCTGCCTGGTGCAGCCGCTTACAAGCGACCCTGAAAAGCGGAAGAGTCACGCTTTTGTCCCAAGGTTGTTTACCGTGTTCCGTAAAGACAATACCCGTGGACCTCACAGGGAGTGCGACCTTTTGTATGACGCGTTACCTCGAAGCTCACTTAATATCATGATGGTGACGGCATTACTCAAGAAAGGCGCAGACCCCAATAGGCATACCCCCGATCCCGACAGAGTGTTTGTTGGATCCTCGGCACTGTAACCGTCTGGGAGCGGGCTTTGGCAACCATAATAGTCCACTTCTATCCAGGGCCACACAGGGGGGGAATCGTCGTTGATATGGCTGGATGTTGTGCGTCTACTTATGGCTCACGGAGCACATGTCAAGAAGGACACCGTGGTTCAAGCCTTCGAGGCGGCTGGCTATGCTCTGATCTTTTCTGATCGCTGGTCCCAAAGGCTTCACTCCACTGGACATGGGGTGGGGCACTGGAAGTCCCGGCTCGATAACCAACTTATTATAGTCCTGGCTGACTCGTTTCTCCGAGAGTTGAAGCGCTGCAGGCGAGAACGCTAGTGGGATCTCAGCTTCTTGTCTGTTTTCGCAATGGCTTAACGTTTGAAACTATCAGGGGGTTAAGCACCTAGGTCAGGATTCAGGGGCTTGGCACCTGGCATTAGAGAAATAGGGGCCCGCAGGGCTTCTTACAGTGGAGGGTTCAGATTTCAGTTTACCTCCTTACACCTACCTACCTGTGACAAATACGCACAAGGAGGTCCGATCGTGAAGGTAGAACTGAGTGTACTGAAAGGTATAAGTCTACAAAAGAAAAGAAAGTAAGGGAATCGAACCCCGCTATATCTAAGGAGCCGCTGGGCTCACGGAACGTGAGCTCGAGCGAGTGGTGTGTGGTGAGATCTGCTCCACCTGCTCACGACCTATCTAAGTTCTTCACCGTAATCTTGGCAATGTCTTGGCCTATTTTCTATGTGAGTAGAAGGACAAAGGGAAGAAAGCAAAGCCGGCCACATGTAACACCATTAGAACCGTGCATACATACTCAAGAGGCTATGACGTCGAACACAGATGTCTCTAAATACCTGCAACCTGTGTACAGTATTGGTTCAAATCAGATTTGTGGATGGCCGAGTTACCGGATGTCCAGTGGATGGTCTAATTATCTCTAGTCTTTATGTTATGACATGACTGCGGTGTGCTAGGTACCAGACCGCAATGTGACACGTAGAATCACAACACCGTCAACCGAAACCCCATCCTCCCCCTCACCGGATCAAAAGCAATCACATACCTCCTATAAATCTGTCTGGCCATGTTGATAAACGTCCCCCGGGGCGGCACACTCGGATCCGACGGGGTCCGCGCATGCACCGCCTTGACCGAATCCGGCGTCGTCGGCCGCGGCTCGCCCGCCACAACAAAGCTGCCCACAACAAAATGCTGATCAGCAACCCCCGGCACTGCTTGTCCGTAGCTCACCTGCACGTGCGTCCCCGCGTCCAAAAGCTTCGTCGTATCATCCCGCGGCAGCGGGTCATCCGTCGGCTTTTTCGGCGGGACACGGATGAACCCATCGGCTACACCTAGGTCAAACACCGCCGTACCCTCATAACACGGGGTCGGACCCCCGGCAAGGCTGCGGGTGCAGTGATTTTGATACAAGCAGGGACTTCCGGCCACTCGTGCAACAAGTCCCAGTACTCGGTCGTGCCTGTGCTGCCTCTCACAAGAGGGCCGAACACCATAGACGCGGTGTTGGTGTCTGTCAAACCGACCGTGATACCTTTTCTCTCGATAAAGTACCCCGGCCAGTAAGCAGAAGTATGGGTATCGGCGGTACTGTGTCCGGCAATGTGCGTGATTTTGAGTAAAGGGTTTCGGTCGGGTGTGCCCTGGGGCTGTCCGTCGTGGGTGCGACCGAACCCGATTCCCATCACTCTGATGCCTCTGGGGTCGTCGTAGGTTTCGTCGGGAGTGCCAATGCAGCTGTCTCCGGGAGCGTCGATGTCGTAACCCGTGTCGGGTGCGCAGATGTACTTTTTGGTTACGGCGAGGACTTGCACGGTGGTGGTGATGTATTTGACTTCACCGGGGACGAGGGAGGCGGCCCTCGTATCAAATGGGCCGGGGATCGTGGTGGGGGAGTTGTCCCGGAAGTGGATGGTTTGGGTGATCCAGTATCCGGTGTAAAGGGTGCGGCTGCTGGAGAGGTAGTGGAAGCCGGGAACGGGGTGAGCGCCGGGGCCGGGGTAGTAGCCGGGGTAGTCGGCGGCGGAGATGATGATGCCGGTGCTACCGGTGTCGACGTACAGGTCTATGCTGTGGGCGGTGGTAACTCTTGCGCCGAAGAGGGCGGTGACGTGGAGTTTGGCGTCGAAGGCTTCACTGATGGGTTCCATTGCGTTGTATTCTAGGAAGGGGATGCGGCCGGTGAGAGTACGGGTCGGCCCGAAGTTGTCGTCCAAGGGGCCGGCCATGGCGAGGTCGGTAAGGAAAGGGATGATGAAGAGTCCGACTTGCGGATGGGCCAACATGGTGGTGGCCGATTTCAAGGTTCTGGAAATGATGGATGGATACAAGCCGTTGGAGGGAGATGTCAGGCTATTTCAAGAGGATTATCTTATTTGTGTGGTGTGTTTCTCTGCTTCGTTCAAGTCCTTTTTCTTCGAGTTATCCCCTGATCTTTATACTCAACTTGTATGAAGGCCAAGCTGGACCTAGCATCAGGATTGGACTTCCCAACACGGCATGCCTCAGAAAACAGCGAAATCCTTTTCTCGAGATGATTCATTGTGATTGCCTCACCGACAAAAATGAAGTTCTCACCGCCAGATGACCTACAAGTGCTCTGATGAAAGTGCCGGTGACCATCTTGTTGAGGTGAAGTTGAAGGGCTGAGCCTCACTCAATCATGTTGTTACACAGCACCGCAATATGATCGGTGAGCAGCTTCAAATACCTTATTTCCGGCCTCGCCTTTTCCGGTTGAGCCGACCAGAAGTGCGAGTCATAGTGGTGTGCTGCTCTTTGTTCAGCCGTGGTTGATCGCCGACTGCTTGCAGCTGTGCTATGTCAGGGCCTCTCGGCCAGCTGTAACGGTAACCAATAGAAGGTAGAAACCCCACCAATGGTAGAGTGTTTATCGCACGTCAGCTTATGAAAAGTCGGCCCTTGTGGGGTATCTCGGTTGCCCTAGAAATGATGAGGTCGTAGTCGTGGATGAACAGAGTGACCCCCTTGGCGTCCTAGGTAGCTGGCGTGTGCCGACCATCAACACCGTCTCTCAGAAATAAACGTGTCATCCTGAGACCGGATAGAGGATGGGGTATGTGCGGTTTGCTCCCAGTCATACAACTCTAAACCGGTGCTCGTCGAGTTTCGAGTTTTGAAGTTTGAAGAACTGTTCCACCAGGGAATCGTACAACACATCTCGAAAAGGTGCTGGCTGATATATTGCACAAACTTGAACCAGAAGACCTGTAATACAGGTGAACACCGGAGTACCGCCGCCTATCTGTGAGGTGTTTTCGAAAGATTATAAGTAGAACGTTATTCGCTCTCTCAAGGAGCCCCGTCCTTGCTGTGATCCCGGACTCCTGAGGGGGATCCCCATCCCGTCTCCAGTGGATGATGATGAGATCTATAAATTCGGCTCGCGAGAGCTAGCTCTGCAATGGCCGAAAATACGCTCTCTGGATTGTCCCTCGGCTTGCTTCATCACCGCCCGATCTACCACGTTAGCCCAAGTCAACATGATTTCTCTCGTCGTTCTCGTGGTCACCTTACTTCTCCCCCTGGCTCTTGCCGCACCTTCCATCATTCTTGAACCCCCTGAGCCACGCCCGTCTCTTGATGCACTCCAAGTTAACACCCAGGCCAACGTACAACTTGACATCAACACCACTAGATGTGAATGGGATGACGGCTTTGGCGCCCTCAACTGGTTTAGTCCCTGTTCACTTACACCTGTCTTTATCCTGCAAGTTGCTAACATCCCCAACAGCACCTCCTTCAGCATAACCTTCGGCAACGGCGGAATCTGGGGCTACAAGACCCTCGTATCCATCTATCTTCCCTTTCCACCCACATCTCCCCCTCCTGACCCCAAAGCCGGTCATGACGACGATCAGTCCAACTTCCGCAAAACCCAGATGGAACTCAACTGCACCAACCCAACCGACTCCACCTCCCCGGACAGCATAAAGCACCTGGGAGAGACTTGGGAGACCGTCAACGGCACCTCCGAGCTGGGTCTTCCGTACGTGGTCAGCATCCACGGCGGCAACGCATGCTACTCGACGCAGTTTCCCGGCGAAGCGTTCGACAATACGTGGATCAAGTACGCTGACCAGTGGCTGAACGTGCCGACGGATGAGAGGTGCAAGGCTATTTATTGGAATGGGAAGGGGAGGCGGTGTTTTATTGATATTAACCCTTGATTCATGGGTCATGTCGTGCGGGTGTGGGTTACTAGTACGTTGTGCAGAGGTGGTCGCTTTTTTCAGGAGGTTGCTGCTGTATTTGATGACTGAAGGAAAGAGTCCTGAGCTCGTGCGAGGTATGAGGTACACGATCGAGTTCAGCGTTGATGGCTTGTCAGTTCACACTTTTTACTTTCCTAAAGATGCATCCATATGTCTCATTACCAACTCCTGTCTCTCTTCAACTGCGTTTATGATATCATCCATTCCAGTGTATCAGCAGTTGATTCCGGCGACGAACGTGCTTGTGTTTCATCAAAACAGACTACATGTGTGCTATTGTTGTTCGAGTTCTTTGCGTGACTTGTCATCATTCTACAAATACATTCCCGCCAGATACAACCCGTGACAGAGGAACTCTAAAAGTAGCTCGGGTCAATGACCGCCGGACCGGGGATCTGGTACTTTTGCAGATTCTGGTAGATGTTGATCTGGATGCCGGGGTGCGAAGCGCTGTATGCGCCGGGGAACCTGACGCCGGCCGGAAGTTGGCCACCGCTTCCTCCAGTAACGCGGACTTGCTAATGATTTGGTCTCGAACGTCAGTATTGTCCTCTATCACATAAGAAGAAAAAGGAGAAAAGCTCACGTAGCAGCTCATATAAAACTGCGCACCCCCCGCCCCGCTCGCCGCGTGCAGCGCAATCGCCTCGGCTCTGACCAGGTAATCACCCGCAGGGATCTTGGAGGGGATCTTGAAGGTACGCTTTCCGCAGTTCTTGTTGAGTGTGTCGGTGCCCCAGGTCTTGGAGGAGGCATCGTAGCCAAACTCGTCGACCTTGAACCAGGAACCCGAGCTGCCGTCGGCCTTGGTCGCGTCGCTGACCTTGCTCATGTAGACCATGACGGGGCCGAAGTGGTTGCCGCCGATGGCCTCGTTGGCACAGGACCGGTCGTTCTTTTGGGCGTGCATCTCGACGAAGAACGAGTCGCCTGCCTTGACCTCGCAGATGCCGGCGACGCCGCGGGAGCCGCCTACGTTGCAGGTGAGGTCGTTGCTGTTGACGCTGGTTACGGGGGAGTTGCTGGGCTGTGGCCGGGTTTAGGTTAGCAGAATGTCAGGCGTGGCTTTGGACGATAGGAAGGGGAGGATGGAGAGAAACGTACAGGCATCCGCACGCAAGTCGTGCCAAAGTCCTTGGAGCCACTGCCGGCCTGTTGGAAGATGGAGTGCGCAGAGGCATACTGAGCCAGAAGGCCCGCGGTGGCGGCGGCGACGAATGTGGACTTCATCTTGAGACTTGAGAAGTTGAGCGGTGGGCAGGAGATGTCAGGGTCTGGTGTCTTGGTTGCTGGTAGTCTTTGCGCGGTAAATGGGGGGGGACAACCTACTACATATATCAGTATGGTTTGGTGAGCAACTAATATATCCCGTTGGTACCCTGGAAGCTTGAGGGACACCTCCCGCATTAGGACGATGTTTCCCATCAACAACTCCCGATTCCTGTTCGAATCGTTCCGCCACTAACCTCCACAATTTGGCCGTGTCGTAGCCATGGCATTCACCTCGCCTCGTCCGCTTGATATTGCATCTCCCGCAAGAGCGGCCCGTCAGTTGTTCTCCAATCACTGCAGCATCAAACCCCAGAATGCAAAGTAATCCCACGAGAACCCCCCAAAGCGGCGATCTTCAACCACAGCATGACCTTACATAGAGATCGAAGATCAACTGGATCGGTCCAGTAGCCCAAGTGGCTTGTCTGGCGCGGGCGATGGAGTGAGGACTTGAGTCCGAGGTTGTCTAGATGGAACAAAAACTGGGTCTTTCTCATGCGACAATGCCTTCATTGGAGTTCTTTCCCCATCTCAAAACCACCTTTTCGTAGGACCAAGAGGATCGATTCAAGCTCAAGTGTCCAAGCCCCACACACGGCATAACAGCAGGGAAATAAATGAACAACGGCGCAAACCCCACAAAATTCATTTATCCAGGACACGGCACGGAGAGCCACTACCGAAAGACCACTCGGGTGGGTGAGAGCACCGAGCATAAAGGGATGGGCTCTTCAATGCTTGGCAGAATTACACGCCGCCATATGTAAGGTGCCTACCGAAATAATGACGTTGGGGGACTTCTCTCTGCGATTGATGGAAGTTCATGGCAACTTTCCCAAGGAAAATAAGAAGGGCCGACAGGAGACCTTCAACAACCTGTACGTCAAGATAGGAGATATGACGCGAAGGGCAGGCTCAGCTGCAGACGGGCCGTTGCGTGCTGGAAACCCGGGCCGGCATGAAATATGTTGTTGAGTTGAGTAGGTACCTAGACAGGTTGACTTGACAGCGCTCAACATGCTCCAGAGACATCCCAACATCTGTAGCCTGGGCATCTCAGTCGCGCTCCTAATATTCTCCATATAGTTCGAGTTGGTATGCGTTTAGTAGAAACGACTTACTAATATGCATTTCAGTCATGGTGGATACGCAATTCCATAAAAATTGCAATCAAGGTCCAGCGCAAAGCCAACGCCCAGGTGGGAAGTAAAAAGGAGATCAAGGTACGTGTCTTCCCCTCGTCGCCCCCCGTTCCTCTGCTGACGGGTCCGGCTGCAGAAAAGCACCCCAATGTACGATGACTTCCTGGCCGCTCGTCGGCAACTCTTCCTCAAGATGACCACCATGCCCAACGGGTGGTGCCGCGACCAGGAGAACATGGCCTGGTGGCGGAACGAGGTTGCACTGCGGTTGCCGCCCGGTGACCCGGGCTACCTGCTCTGGAAGAACGCAAAGTCCGCGTTCTACCGTGAGATTGACGATGTGGCGGCGGCGGCTTTCGTCGACCCGAAAGACGAAGAAGCGTCTCGATCCAAGCACGAGACGCAGGCTGCAAGTTACTCGTCCTCTTTCTTATATTAGGACCTGATATCTAACCCTATAATCTCAGTCCAAGCTGCGAGACAAGTACGCCTGCGTTCTGTCGAGTCAAGCTCTGACACAAGGGGCTCACGTAGTCCCTCGCTGCGTTGGGTCAAAAGAGGCGTACCGGTCGCCGTGTAGAAGCGCGTATCGCAAGGCTTGGCATATCCTTCCACTCGGTCACCTTGGGTGGAGAGAGTCTCTTGATACCTGGACGTTCCGGGACTTTACGGGCGAAAAGCCAACCGGGCTTGGAGTCTCTGACAAGGCGTGGAATATCATGAACCTCAGTAATACAAATCGCTATTACTCGGGTCAGTTGGTCTTCGCTCTAGAACCGTCAAGAGAAGGAGAAGACGACCCCCAGAACCCCGGATCAAAAATCCTCCAACTACGGCTACATTTCCTGGAACAAAATCCGAACTTCACTGCCGCGTTCGAGCAAGACAAGCAACGATTTGATGCAGCATTGATCTCGAAACACCAGAGGAGATTCAAAGCTGAGGGCGTGATTTGTTTACTTAAATGCATAGAAATAAACTCTTCACACCTGTACAACACTACTGGTATGTGTAACCTAATCCGATAGCACGAATTCTTGACTAAATTACATGCGTCCACTTTTTTTCTATACGCCTATCGGACTGATTTCAACGTGTAGGAGGCCGAGTGGGTGGGCGTTCAGCGGAGATTCACTGCCCTGCGTTTTACTTTGCAGGACAAGGGCTGGCCGTCTTGAGTTTTGGCACGGCACAGGTCCTCTGCGACATTATATTGACGGGGTGCATTGCATTGGAGATCCTACCTGTCGCTAAAACTACTCTGACTGCTTGCCCTTTACGTTTCTACCCCTGAATCCTCACCTGCCTCTTTTCGCTCCTCCTCTGTCATTGTGAAAGGATCACCGCTATATTCACACTCCGCTCGACGCCACGACAGCTCTTCCCTTTTTCTCTCCTTGCGGATAATCGAAGGCAGTCTGGGCATATAGTTCTCCGCGCGCATCTCATGACTGAACCGCCCGGTCAACCCGAAGGCTTCGTCCAAGAGATTATCCGGGTCGTCCTCATACTTGTCGGCGATCACATTCTTCAACATGTGAGGAGAGTTCACGGCCCCAGACATGGCAGAGATCTGCCCCAAGGTCCAACGGAGTGCCAGCACTCGCATCGTCTTAGCCGCAGTCTCTGCCTTGACATCCCAGAAGAAGATTTCGCCTGTTGAAAGTGTAGTCCCACCTCGCTTGATCAGACAGTACCGGTTGCCGTAGGTATTTTCAGGAGCCGTATCGAAGACGGAAACGGGAATTTCGGCGGGGTTATCCAGGTTGATCTTTTGGTGAGGAGGATCTTGCTTTTTTCCTAGTAGTCCCTTTGGAGGCAGAGGGAACCAGTGGAATCGAATTCTCAGTCGGGTAACACCCTCGGGAATGCCCTCCTGGCCGCCTTCCAGAGAATCGAGGTGTTCCAGCCCAATAATATCTTTTTCCCACCACTCGGCGAGCGTAGGATCCAACGGGATAATATTCCACTCACTATCCTCACTTGACATTTGATTGTCGATATCGTCGATCGCCAAATTATCCACCGCATTGGCGTCTCGCCACCCATCTGGCCAAATGAATCCCTTTACACGGTAATAGTAGTATCGGAACTTCCTCTTGTGGAAAAGGGTATCGTTGGCGCAGTGCGGAATGATGTATGTCGGAATCGCAGTGAGGGTCCCACGAATGGGGCAGGTGAGCCAGTCCTTGCGGTCGAGGGACTGCCTCATGACTGGACCGATTTGTCGCGGTGGAATTTCTGTCACCCCTTCGCTCTTCAGCATATCTCGGTAGATGGAGGTGTTTTGTAGTACTGCAGTATGGGGAATTCAGTGTCAGCGACATTGGGCAGTTGAAGGTATATATATATACTTACACATCTTGAGCATCGCCTCTAGAGCCTCGAAGTTTTTTAGTGTATTTTTAAAACTGCGCTTGCAGGCCAGCCAGTGATCAAGAATCTCCATAGGCGCAAGCAACCAACCCGAGAGTTGAAGCCGGTTGAACGACCACGTTTTGCCACCATCGATGAACCAAGCATTTGGGTTAGTTCGGACCATTTGTTGAAATTGTCTGGCGAGTTCGAGACGTCTTTCACGGAGAGGTTCGGACATCTTGGCGATGTAATCGGGTGTTGATGTTGGCAGATGGAGCAAGGTAGATCTTGAGAATGATGCGAGACTGTGGTCCTAGCAAAAAGAGAAACCTGATCAGAAAGATAGAGAGAAAGACGGAAAAATTAAAATAGGAGAAAGAGAGATTTAGACTGCAGAAACGAAGAAAAAAGGTTACCTAAATACCTTGATCAGTTCACATCAAAGTAACCCACAACACACAAACTCCAATTCCCACCTGATTGACAAACACGTAAATGGCTGAAGTTTCAGGACGTCGGCCGAGGATCGAATGCTACAAGGTGTCTTGCTGGCTTCGGAAGAGAACCGATAGTCGGTGTGGGGTTCGGAACCTTTTCCACCAAACCAGGCCCGGCCCCGGCCCCGGCCGCATTCCGGGGTTCGTATTTGTTACACAATCAGCATGACCTCGTTTCTTCGACAGTCTTTGCTACCTTCAACTACGGCAAAGATTCACACTGACTGGCCAACATTGTCGCACCACCAGGTAGGTAATATTGAGCGAAAGCATGCATTTAGATGCCACGAATCATAAGGGTATCTCAGTTGTGTATCATTCAGCTGAACGTATCTGCCCGAGTGCCAGATATATACTTCGTATCTTCCCATGAAAAACAAAAACCATCGCTCACTCAACAGATCAGCACCACCCAAATAAACTCCTTGTCATAAGTCTTCTGTTGAAACCATCAATCACGATCTCCTTCCAGTGATCAGATCCATCTCTTCGGGCCTCACCCGCTTCGTCTTTTTGATCCACTTCCACACAAATATGTTGATGATATACACCGGAATTCCAATATACGATGTGATGAACTTGTCAACCTGGAAATGAGGAATGAAGGCCGAATATCCGCTGAAGATGATGACCAGAATCGTAATGAAAAGTGCCGGGTAGGCGGCATATGGTAGCAGGGGGTTGCGGTAGGGCATGATGCTCCTGGGAAGTCCCTGAGCCTCCATCCCGCGAATCATTGCCAGGTAACTGACCAGAACGGCAATCCAGTTCAGCGCCCCAAACACCGTCACGAGAGACACAAAGTACCCAAACACTGTTGAGGCGTCCTTGGTCGCGTTCATGTAACCGAGGGCGACAAAGATTGACGAGAGAGCGACGGCGGGGATGGGCACACCGCGCTTATTGGTGCGTTGCATGATATGGGGTGCCTGTCCATCTTTGGCTAGAGCCCAAGCGGTGCGTGAAGCAAGGTAAATGTCCGAGTTCGCGGCGCTGATGGTGAAGATAAGGAGCATGCCGTTCACTGCATCTGCGAGTTTGTTGACACCAGCATGCTGAGCCGCCACTGTGAATGGTGAAGCCACTGGACATCCATTAGACTGAGAGAAGCAAGGGGAGAGGATTCGAAGGGAAACTTACAGCCACCAACTTTGTTCTTTGTAGCTGCGGCCAGCAGATCGCTGTTATACGGCACAGCCATGCCTAGAACCAAAACTCCAGCCACGTAGAAAAAGACAATGCGCATGAGGGTCTGTCTGACAGCGCGAGGGACATTCTTCTTGGGGTCTGGCGTCTCCCCGAAAGCAACTCCGACCAGTTCGGTGCCGAGGTATGCGAAGGTAGCCTGAACAATGCACGCCCACACACCAAGGAAACGTCCGGTTTCGCCTTCGACGACCGTCTTGACGCCTGCCACGGTTGTCGTATACTGTGCAAACGCGCCCGGATTCTGCCAGTAGTAAAAGCCTGATCTGACACCGTTCGGGCCGCCGCCAAGGGCAATAATGAAGCAGAGCAGGATCAACGTCAGAATAACGAGGGCCTTGATCAGTGACATCCAGAACTCTGCCTCGCCGAAGAATGACACATGGATTAACTGCACGAGAAAGCATCGTCAATAAGTGCTCATGTGTATGGGAAACGTGTAGGAAGACTTACGTTCAGCAGGATGATAGCCACGCCGAATACCGTTATCCAGACACTGACATTCAGATTCGGCAACCAGAATTGCAAGATGATTCCCGTGGCTGTCAAGTTGTTGGGCAGAACGATGACGTATTTAAAAAAGTAGTTCCAGCCGGTAGCGAAACCCATGGCGGGGTCGACGAATCGCGAGGCGTATCCCGAGAAGCTCTTCTTGTGTGGCAGCCAAGCGCCCATTTCACCGAGCGCAACCATCACGATGTACACCACGAATCCCATGAGAACATAACCGATAAGCAAGGAGCCGGGGCCGAATTTGAGTGTCGTGCCGGTTCCAATGATCAAGCCCGTGCCGATAGCGCCTGCTATTGCCATCATGTCTGTGCCACTCGCCGCCCATGGTTAGCGGTTGGGGTAAGGGAAAACTAGGGATCGAGGAGCGGGAATAGACGCACTCAGCTGGCGTGGCTTCATCCCTCTATGCAAGTCATCCGCTGCCTCATCCACGATGCCCTCCTCGCTGCTGTACCCAGCCTGTTGAACGGCTCCATCTTGGACGGCGAGAGGTGGCGGGGAGTCGGGGTGCTTCTCGTCGTGGCTGCCGGTAGCGCGCTTCCTTGTAAAAAAGGAGGCCATGGTGGGTTAACCTTTTGTGCTGGCTGTCTGCACCAAGGAGGATATGAAGAACGAGGGAAACAAGAAAAAGAAAGCGCGGGAAAATGGGAAAAGAAGTTGGGGGACTGTCCCAACTTATCTCCCGTTGTTGGTCGGTCCTTATCTCTGCTTTTGTATCTGGCAGGGACGATGGCGCATGAGTTTGGCCGACGTAAAGGTGATCAGCCTTTTTGGCAGAGAGTGCCAAAAGGAAAAGGGAAAAGATTGGCCTCCTTGCTGCTCCCCTGGTTTGCCTAACCCGAACCAAACCGGGACCGGGGAAGTGGAGGGGTATTGAATGGAGGGGCTCGGTGTGCCAAACGGGAAGCAACATTTTTATCTGCGTCTGCGTCGTCCAATTGCAATCGCCAAAACAGGGTAGGATGCGCGGGCAGGCAGGGTAGGTAGGGCAGGCAGGGCACCTCAAGTTGAACTGCGAGGATTGTGTTCACATTGTGCATGTGTGTGTGTGTCTCACTCATTAGACAGAAAATGGAACTGTTGCGCGTGTGTGTGCGCGCGGGGGCTGATCCGGGGGACGGGAAGGGAGGAGACGAAGAAATTCCCAGAGGTAAAAAAAGAAAAAATTATAAAACAAAAAACAGAAATCTGGTCGGTCAACGACCTGTCGTTCCTCATTCCTCTTCTGGATCTCGCAACGTGCGCTTGTGGCGTTAACGGCATCACGTCACATTCTAGATCTGGCTTGGTTGGAGGGGGGGGGTCACCAAGCGGGAGGCGTCAGATGGGGCCACACTGGACTATCCGTAACCTGTGCTTGTCGGTAGGTGGTACGAAATGCTGTCGTTCCTGAAGGCAGTATTCTGGAAGGTGTATTGAAAATTACCGTCGTTTCGGTGTCCCAAAACGACATGCTTCCGGCAGAATGATTTGTAAAATTGGTCCAGACTCTGGTCCTTTTCACTTGGCAAACTCTTGTGAAAAGAAGACAAGACGTGACAAGCTCACGAAATGGCTGAAATGGCTGAAATGCCGGTGGTTAGTGGGGGCTTGGCTTGAATCAAGCAACTGCCCAGAAGGACCACCAGATAACATTGGCCGCGGGGGAGCTAACCCCAATATGGAAGGTGACTTCGTGTGTGTGTTGTGTCCAGAGGGTCAAGTTGCTCCGAATGATGGCAACTGACAACCGAACCAGCCAACGACTGTCGACCTTTTGATGCAAACACTTGACCGAGTTGGGCATTCCGCCGCCATGCATCACGCATGTGTGTACGAATAGATGTCTCTCTATCTTAGAAGAGATGGGCAGCATGGGAATCGAACCCCAATATTATTTACTTTATTTTCTCTAATTCGTCCGAGACGTACCTAATCTTTTCTGGAATATTGGAACTTTTGTAACCGACGTCTTGCTTTTGCTTCAATCCTACCACCTCCATTGCCAAAAGTCCAGACTTTCTCTCACCGTTGCCTTCACCCATCCCAACCCTGCCCCGCATCTACTGGAAGCCAATGCGACATCCTCTCATCCGTACCTGGCTGCTGGTATCGCCCTTACTGCAAGGACCTCATGCAGTGCGAGGCCCGAACATCTCCGGGCAGAGATAAAACGTGTTCTCCCGCTTCCCTCCCGCCTTCAGCTTCAGACTGACCCATGCATGGATCCCGCGACCCTGGCTCAGCGCCCGACGCTGCGTGGCAGCAAGCACGCTAGCATATCTCTCCCTCGCCGCAACCGATGCTCCGACAGTAGTGAGATATGCTTCCACTCGCCTTTTTGCCTCGGCGTCATTCTCCACGTAGGCATCCATGGGGAAGTGCACCGTACCAACCGGTCGCTCTCCCGTCTTACTGGAAAAGGCGAAACAGGAAATCAGCGACTTCATGCCATCCGGGCTGTCCGGACGTCCAAAGTCCCTGCCGGCCATGGCTGCGAGGAACCGCTGAATCTCAAAAGCGTCGGCTGTATCAGGGCAAATGATGGCATGCTTCCTCGCAACTTCGGCAGCCATTGGTCGGGATGTTGCGTCGGCGCCGCCGTGGGCAATGTACGCCTTGACGCGTGCCTCGTCCTGGTCGGACGACATGTCCAAGGAGAAGTAGATGACCCGGTCGTTACGCCCGAGGATGCTCTCCACGAGCTTCCATCCGTTTTCCAGGCCGAGGCGGTGGAAGGCCTCGCGCGTTGTCACGAGGGCGTGGGTTGTGCTGTCTTTTCCGCCTGCGCAGGGGTCGAGGTAGAGCTTCCACTGCGGACCTTTCTTCGCTGACCACGCACAGCTGTGCCAGGCGGCCATCTTGATGTGGCTGTTTCCGTCTTCTGGGTCGGATGTGAGCTGGGTGGGTATGAAGAGATCACGAATCGTATCGAAGCGGTCCAGGGAGACGGTGGCAGGGTAATTGGCTGCGATGTCCTGGTTGAGACGCAGCGCGGCCTCGGTGAGGTGCCGCCAGCTGTTCTCGCTTGGCTGGGCCTCCGTCAAGAACCGCAGTTCCGCTTTTCCTGTGGCCTGGTCAATGGACACCGAATACTCGATCGCCGAGCCGTCGTTGCTCACACTCGATACCCATGCGGCCTGGTCGACTTGTTTGGAAATCGAGGTCTGGCCCCACTTGCCAGTCGCCAGAGCCAAGGCTCGGGTCAGCTGTTCCCCGGCCGATGAGTCTTGTCCTACCGCCTGAGAGAGATAGCTGAGCTGTCTGCTAGCCTCGGAGAAGAAAGTACCATTGGTGGTTTCGTCAACGGGCACCGGTTTCAGTCCTGCCGAAAAGTGGCGAAGTCTCATGTGCTTGCCCCTTGTGATGGTGACATTGGGTATGGTATGCCTTCGGTCGTAGAGATCCTTGATGGCACCTACGGTGTAATCGATATGCCCATCCGAGTAGACATGACGGGGTACGGCGAAGCGAACCAGGTTGGGGATCTTGGTGCGTTCCTCGGGCGCTTTCAGATCATACGCCCAGCCGAAAGGGCCGGCCTCGGCAGCCCGGATGCCATAGGCCTTGATCAGCTCCAATGTGAAGCCAACCGAAGCAAAGTCCTCCGGCTTCCTGTTGCAACCAAAGAAGAAGTGATCCATGTCGAGGTAGACGGCGTGTCCTCCTGGGGGTGACAATACGGCAATGCCCTTTTGCTGGAGTTTCTGAGCGAACAACTGGACTTGCGTGATCCGGTCACGAAGGTACGCTTGATCTGTCACCTGATACAGACCTGCAGCAGCAGCCATCAGATCACGACCGCTCACTTGAAAATCCAGAAGTCAACAACAAATCTGGCAGCTCAAATGGGGGAGTGAACTTACTTCCACCGTAGGAATCATTCCCATAGCAGAGAATTTGCCGCTCCTTCAAGCGCATGCCGATGCCTTCGTATGTCTGCGCAAACAGCCCCTCGTCGCGGAAACTCAGCACTCCACCCATGTTGGCAAGACCGTCTTTCTTCAAACTGATGGTGAATCCGCCTGCGTATGAGAACATCTCCTGGACAATCTCGACGATAGGTTTATCTGCATATCCCTCCTCGTATCGCTGGATGAAATACGCATTCTCGGCAAACCGACAAGCGTCCAGGAACAAGGGGATGGATTTCCGTTTGGCCAGCGCGCTCGCATCGCGTAGATTGGCCATCGATACCGGCTGAGCGGCGGCCCAGTTGTTGGTAATCGTCACGAGAATCATGCTGACTTGGCCAGGATTCTCGTCCAAGAAGGCTTCGGTGGCGGCAACATCCAGGTTTCCTTTGAAGTTGTTCTTTCTGCCGATCAACTCTTGGGGAAAGTGATCAGTCAACCCTGGTTGGGTGAATGTCTGAAGATGGAACCCCGCGGCTGCGGCGTTGGCACCGGTCGTGTCGAAGAAGCCGTTGCTGATGATCGTGGTAATCTTCTGGCTCGCATGGTTACGATGGTCCTGACCTTCGGCGATCATGGCGCTCATGGTGGAGAAAAGAAGGGTCTCGGCGCACCGCCCTTGGGGGAGGATGAAGAAGTTGGGGCGCTCGAGTTGATGCCTGCCACCATTGACGAAGCCTCCATGATACGATGTGAGGAGGTTTGTCTGGTAGAAGTCGACGTCGGCCTTGCCTGTCAGGATTCTCTCGATGGCATCCCCTCGACGGCTTCCGCGCTCGAAAATGTCCCGAAAGGCATCCAGCAGGCAGTAATAGCCCCAGTTTCGGCCGTAGCTTTCGTCTCCTCTCATCACTGACCAATGATGTGAGTGAGGGTTTGTCCATGGAGTGTGAAGGGAAGGATTCTTACATGCGGCCCATTGCACATCCGTCATGGCCGAAGTTCCAGAGTCGGACAGAAAGTCACAGGTGAGAAGACCGGCGGGGAATGCAAACACATTGTACTCGACATCCTCGAGGATCCTTTCCCGTTCCTCCGCGGTGGCGGTAGGGAGGGACCGAACCACGAGTGCGGCATGGGCCGGCGGGGGGCGAGCGGGAAGGATTAGGGGTGCCATGGTTTGTCGTTGGTCTGAATGATGCGTCTGGTGTATCTATGGGTTTTGGACGAAAGAAAGCGTCTTTGGACTCACTTATCAAGGGCTCGAAGGGGCTTGCGAGTTTAGATGCGCCCATCCCCCCCACGGCATCATAAGCCCTAAGTACCAAACCCCCCCCCCCCCCCCCCCAAATACTTTTCGCCATGGTGGTGAAGTTACACCAATCAATAAGAGGCGACATCACGACTTCGCAAACTTTCAAGGTGACTTCCCAAACAGTCACAGACCCGGCGGGCCTACCTATACCGTTTATCCCCCGATCGGTCAACTCGTTGAGGCTGAGGCTGTGCTGCTACGGGTTGTACGAAGCTTGGCTGGTCACGTCGTACAGGATCTGAGTATTCTGTCAAAACTCACTAGCCAGCGGAATTACTTACAATGGACACTCCATTCTTCCCTGAACCTTTTCCTAGCTTTCCGGCAATGACGAGGAAACGATCCGGAAGTCTCGGTGATCTCAACTTGATCTCTCGGCTCAACCATAACGGATATCAGTAAGTTACACACACTGGGCCGGGCTTCCAAGTAAGCCCGGCCGAATATGCACCTAGAATCACAGAATCTATCCTGAGTCATCGGGGTGAGAAAGCAAATGCTCGCACAGAAAATCACAAGAGAAAGTCATCAAGCCCACTTCTTGACCGTCAAACACCAATGAAGGCTCGGCTTTTAAACATGGGTTATCTTCTTGTGCCATGGAATAGAAGCTAGTACATAAACCGACCGTGGGCAGCTAGTGAGTACCTAGTTAAATCCGAGGTCATTGGAATCGTGCACCGGATTGCAGGAAATATCACGATAATACAGTTGAAGGGCCACGCTTACACCTCAAAGTCGTCGGTTTCGCTATCGGTTGGATATCTTACTGGCTCCTTGGTTCGGCGCCTGTTGTGTTTCGGGCTCTTGGCGGTTGTGTTACACCACCTAGCACTAAGCTCGTCATCTTTTCGAGCCTGCGTCAACGCTGCAAAGGGAGGCATTTCACGCTCGATTGCACGGTAGGTTCGTTAAGTCCGATATTCACGCATTCCAGATTTTTTCTCCATACCCGTGTTGAGATGGGTTGTGCTTACAAATTCGATACTCTGATTGCATCTCAGCTCATGCCATCAGTCTCAATCAGAAAGTACCCGCTCAGAATCGAGACAGTATATGCGGGAGATGGCATCCGGGTGCCAGGGCAGCGAGAGGGTAGGAACATCTCTGGAGATCATTTCAGCAGAGCAGAGGCTTGATGCTCTCTCAATGATGTGGTGATTCGTTCAAGTCTCCTGGGACGCGATAAGCTTTGGCAGGTTGCCGGTGGCGTCCCTGACAGCCGAAAGCGTTAGTTAAACACGTCATTAGGTCTTCTTCTCCTTCTCATCTTTCGACGCCATCGCGTCGACAAAATGGATCGCCTTCTTGAGCGGCTTCGGCTGCTTCGTTCGAAACCTCAAAACAGGTTGATGTTATCGGCACAAGAGGGGTGCACCCTCCTGTTGATGCTTCCCACCGAGCTCATCCACATGATCCTGGTGTACCTTCCGCCAGAATCAAGTGATTGCATTTGCTCTGACCTGCCGCGCCCTACTCGCAAAGCATGTCCCCAAAGTTACGAGGATCCGCGATTTAACCAATCACGTCGGAATAGCCCTGCTTGAACTGCTCGAGAAAGACATGCCCCGTCACTTCCTTTGTCACTCGTGCGTGAAACTCCATTCATGGCGCCCAACTTACAAGTCTCGAAAAGGTCACTTGGCCTGTACCCAGATGCAGTCCCCAGGCCACCGATGCTGGTGGCATATCGACATGCGCGAAACCGTATCGGACCCCCTGCGCTTTCAACCTAGTTATGTCTGGGGCCGAATTGTCATGAACCGCCATCTTTACGGGCCAAGTCACGGCCTACCTTTGCGGACCAATGCGAGAACCCGAGTTTTAAGTTTGAAGCCTTTGATGTTAATTTTAAAATCACAGAGTCTTGGAGTAATAAGATCATCCACCACAAGCTCTATGTCCATCGTGCCATCATGCTTCGGAGCACATACAAGGACTCTAGTTCGTTCTTCTTGAGATTACTTATTGACACCTGGAGCCTGGGGCAGAGAGACTCCTTTGAGTCCCCTGTATGTCATCACGTTCGTGTTGAGACTATTCCTGAGCTGCGCCGAAGCGGCTCAGGCTGGGGCTGCTCACCTGATTTTCGTCAAACCGCTGGCGAAGTTCGCTCCTGCTCCGTATGTTTCACCGACTATCAAATACGTGTTGCTACAGAGCCTCTTCCGCAAAACCCCGGAATCTTTACTCGAA
Source organism: Podospora australis (assembly GCA_033296905.1). Taxonomy (NCBI): domain Eukaryota; kingdom Fungi; phylum Ascomycota; class Sordariomycetes; order Sordariales; family Podosporaceae; genus Podospora; species Podospora australis. Next base: position 130,756 of record MU864401.1, on the reverse strand, counting down.
AGAAGGGCGAGAGATGGTTCATTGAAATCTCCCTTTGGAATGACCTTGGGGAATGTCGACATCCATTTGACCCGAAATGGGCTACTCGTTCCTTTACAGTCCCTCAGGGACCGGTACGAGGAGACGACAAATCTGCCAGCATTGGATCGGTGCAGAGAGCGTGGATGGAGCACAGCCTGGGTTCAACTACCTAATCGTCGAGAATGGTTAGCCGTCGCATCTCCAATGGCACCCGGATCTACCCCGGACCAAGTGCCGGTATGCACTTGACTGAACCCCGTTGGACCACCTCTGTCGCTCGCTTCTGATTTTGAATAGAGGCCATTGGACCCCCTTCCCGAGTCCACACACCGCTTGCTGTTCCTGTGAAGTTAGCTTATGTACCACCTAACCTGCCACTCGGATCTTCTTTGCAACACCAACACATCTGATCCACGATGGGTTTGCCATCTAACTTGGCGCAGAATTGAAGGTTTTGGAGGGGAAACAAACTTTTAGCTCAAGGCCGGACGGAATATGAGTGGCGGCAAGGAAAGGGGTGGTTACGAAGCCATTGCCTTTTAAGGTGAGGTTTGTGCTTAGGGGGGAATGGGTGAGGGAGGTGCTGATGGAAGATGGGGAGGGGGGTGGATTATGAGGGGATGTTGGTGAGGGTTGGTGAGGGGGTATTTCGGTAGGTGAGGACGCTGACTTGGTACTGTACTCGACGCGGTGCAAGAAGGTATTCGAGATGAGTTGATTTTGCAGCCGTTGTCCTTGCGAGAGCAGTTGAGATTGGCATCTGACTAGGGTGCAACTGAGCGGAAGCAAGGACCTAAAGTGCAGTTAGCAAAGAGGATTTGAACCAGGGACAGAATGTAAACGAAAAGACAGACAGCCATCACTGGTGACTGAAACAATTCAAGAAACAGAAACGATGTATTAAAATTACAAAAAACTAAAGAAATGGGCTAGAGCGAGAGCCCCGCGTCCCAGCAATCATGCACACCTGACAAGTCGTATCGTACACGTCCTCCTCCTCCTCCTGCTTCAACAACTTCCATCCTCTCCTTTCTACCGCCGGGTATCATAAACACCGAAAACAAAAGCCAAGCCACCTAGCAACTCTCAGTCAGCACATCTGGACGAGGAAACAACCTGTGATTGGACGCACAAACTTTTTCTTCTCACCCCTAGACTCCCCCTCTCACACCCCCTTAGTTACCCTGAGCAGTGATGGTGGTAGTCGTAGCAGGCGCAGGCGAAGGAGCCCCCACAGCAGGCAAAACCGGAGCCACGCTCTCCTCCTTCTTCTCTTCTACAACCTCAGCAGCACCCTCCTCCTTCTTGGCAGCAGCCTCCTTCTTGACATCCTCCTCATCGTCGGAAGCGGCACCACCATCAACATCTTTAGGTGCAGGCGCGGCGTCGTCGGTGGCGGCGGCCTTGGCGTCCTTCTTGGAGAGGCACTTGAACAGCGACCCAAAGATCTTGCCGAACTTCTTGAGGGGGTTGGTCTTCTTCTTGGGCTGCTGCTCCTCAGTGGCAGCGGCCTGCTCATCGGCGGTGCCGGCAACTTCGGGCGCGTCTTCGGAGATGGAGACGGTCTTCTTCTCTGCTGTCTCGGTGGGCTTGCTGGACTCCTCAACAGCAGCAGGAGCAGGAGCAACAGCAGGGGCGGCGGCGGCGGCGACGGCCTCGGGCTTGGTCTCGATATCGGCCATTGTGAAAGATTAAAAGAAGGATTGGTGGTTTTGGTGGGAAAAGACTGGAAGGAAGGGAAGAAAGAAAGAGTGACGGACGACAACGAGTGACGGGGGAAAAGGATCGTGTGTGGGAAAAGAAAAAGAGAGAAGAGAGAGGAAGAGGAGTGGCAGAGGTGAACAAGAAAAGATAAAAAAGGAGAGTTCCAGAAAAAAAGGGGGGTCCCTTGCTTGCTTCTCCCTTACCGTGTGTTATTTAACCACAAAGTTCAATTTGCTGGGGATCCTCCCTTGGGTTCCCTCCCCCCTTGAGACTCGTTCAACAAATATGGTTAAATTTGTCGCGAACCATTGGAATTGCTCAATTGCCAATTTCCAGCACAGGGCACCGGGGAAGAGATGGTCGGTTCGATGGAGAGATTTGAGATTTGAAATGGATCGGAAATGGGAAGATGGATCCCCATCGTCAATTTACCATCTCGGTAAAAAGAAAATATGGGGGCTCCAGTCACTTGGGATTCTGGGTGGGAAAAGACGCCGAACCGACGGCGACAACATGGTCGCACGCACACTGGCCGATATTGGTCAACATCCGATCGGCCGTCGAATGTTGCGCTTCATTTACCGGACTGTGACTGTCGCAAAAATTAATTCGCGTTGATGAGAATGTTGCTCTGCAGTGGTTCACCTCATTTTTGTTGGTCCCTGCCAAGACCCGAAACTATCGCGATGTCAATATTTGCCAAGACAATGATTCCAGATCGCGGGCCGCGGTCAACCTGGTGCGCCGCGTGCGCCAAGTTCAGGGGTAAAACCACGGGGCGGGGCAGGTCCCGGATAGGTTCCGCCATCACGATCACAAAATTATTATTGTCACAGGTTGAACGGATGGTGCCGCTGGCAGTGGCATCTATCACGAATGATTCTTTCGTCTTGCTGTCATGGAACGGCAATTCCGATTGTGAGATCGCAGCCCACTCTACATGTATTGATACGACCGCGGGTGGACCGTCCTGAAAGCGATGTGAAGGGCAGACATCACCGAGCGCCAATCTCTATCAGGGTCGAGAAGATCTTGATGAGACATTTTCCTTCACAGACTCCATAATGGTAACTCGCCAGCTATCTTTGGAATCGGAATGTCGAAACTTCTTCCAAACGTGGGCAGGGGCTCAATCCGATTGGCTGACAAGAATTCATCTGCACCGCTGTCTTATCCACGATCGGATCGTATATCGGAGCTGGATATGTTGGGGCAGTTTTCATAATGCATCAGGATTGTTCTTCCTCCCCTTCCTCGTCAACCACGTCCTCAACAGGCTCAGGCACCCTCAACTTCCCGTTAGCATTCCTCAGCGACAGCTCCCCATCGTTGCCTTCTCCCGAGCCCCCATCTTTCAATTCCCGCCGGCACATCTTCCGTCCATACGTCTTCTTCTCCTCGTGCCCAATCCCCTCCCACGTCTTGGTGTCCGGGAGACCATACGTACTGATCCCCCTTCCCCATGTGGTCCAGGGATTCGTCCACCGCTTAACCTCCTCAGGAACTTCGTCTCCCTCCGGAATCATCTCTCTCCAGTCCTTGGGTTTGTCCCGGTGAATCAGATATCCCCCAAGGTGTCGATGCCAGATATCTGGCGGTAGTTCATCAGGGTAAGTTCCCTTCAGAGAAGCATGAGGTTCGCGGGTCCAGTGCGAGGCGAGCGATAACCGGACTTGTCTTTCGATCCCCCGGTGGCCGGTAATGGTCGTAATGCGATGGGCCCAGCCATAGAGGTAGACCGATCGGTTGAGTCGAGACAGATCACGGGCCACGCCACGGGCCATGGGTGGGAGTTTTCCGGAGGCGATAAGTGGTTCTACGTCCGGCAGGTCAATGTCGTCGACGATTTCCACGGGGAGATGCAGGTCATCTGGCACAAGGATGGTGGACCATTCTTGGAGTTTGGCACGGAGTTCTGCCTCTGAGAGCGGTGGGGAATCGAGATTGGGAAGAATGAAGGACCCACGGGTTTCCTCCGAATGCGTGGAGATGGCGTCGATGAGTTTGCGGAAGTAATGGGCTGCGAATTTCGTGCACACAAGTTTCCGCCCGCGGAGAGCAGGATAGAGAACGCTGGCAAGGATGTCTTGTCGGGAGACGAGTTCGTTATTGTCGGTTTCGTGATCGAGGACGGACTTGGTGATGATCTCACGCTGGGCGGCAGGCTGTAGTGGCACGGTACCGTGGTGGAGGTCAGTCACAAGCGCCACGAGGGCACTTGGGTCGAGGTTGACGGTTTCAGTAATGCGGTTGCAGTCCTCAGGCGCCACCAGGGGATCTCTCTCATCGATCAGAGCTGGGATTGCAGTTTCGAGGGGCGGAGGTGCGTCGACTAGAAAAGGGCTGCCTGCACAGCTAGCGTCGACTTTGACGTCTGTTCCGCCGATTTTATCGCGGACGTAGTTTAGCACCCTGTCGACAACGTCTGATTTGCCCTCGTAGAGCCCGGGAAGCACCAGATGCAGATGGTGGCAGTGGTTCCACCGGGCGGCCAAGATAATCTTGCTGATGGTATCTGCAAACTCGGTGTGTCCCAACCCAGCATCGGCGTTGTCCTTTTTCTCGTTCCCGCTATCTTCAGCGTCTGAATACTCGTCGCTCTCCCACCCTTCGGCCATGACTTGATATTCAAGGGTTCTCGCCGAGATGGAAATGAATTTTATCCAGGTAGCACCGCTATTCACGACGGCATCGACGCTGACCACCTTTTCTTGGAAGGGCCGGTCCTTGAACGCCAGCCAGCCGCTTCCCTTTGGGACTGCCATCCTCGGGCTTCGTGGGAAGTCCTTGTTAATGGCAACCAATCCCTTGCACTTTTTGACGACAGCCCACTTGTCCTCCCAGCAGCAGCTTCTGATGCCCATAAACTGAGCTGGGGAAATGGTTCCTGTCTCGGCATCCTGCTTCTGCATGACTTTGTCAAGGGCACGCTGTTGGACTTTGACCAGGGCATGGAGGCCCCTAATTGGGCGGGCTGCTGCTTCGGCTGCTTGCTCCAGAGCTGTGAGCTCCCCGATGCAGGCTTGCCATTGTGCAGCCAGCGACTCAACGTATTTGTCTAGTTCTGGTCCCGCTTGGATCTCGTTTGATGATTTCGGCAGAGATTTGGCGAGTGTCGGAACTTCCGGATTTGGCCTCATTGTTGATGATATTGTGGTTGCTGTTGACGATGGAGGGGTTGATGATGAGTCATTGTGAGACGATGATGATGATGATGATGAAGTTTCGACGATGCTCGTTCCGGTAGGATCATTAGCTGTCATTTTTACAAGATCATCAGACTCAAATATGATATCCAAATTCGAAGAGCCCAAACTCAAGATTATAATGTTTGTTTTTGTTTGTTGTTGTGGATCAGGCATCGACAATGAAGTGACAGCGCAGACAGAGTCAGAGAATAGAGGGGTAGGAGTTCGACAGCTGCCTGCAGCTGTGTAACCTGAGCGAGCCTAAATGGGTTAGGGTTCATCGTGAGAATAGGGAATGGCTTTTCAAACGAAACGCTCCAGAACAAACCCTTCACGCCTGTACAATGCTCTATAGGGATCAACTAACCTATTTTTACGGACCTTGGTTGAAGTTGGATATGTTCAGATTCTTTTTATATGCTTGAGGGTTTTACTTGAACTGGTGGAAGGCCGAAGTGGCAGCCTGGCAGGTGGCGCTGAGCAAATATCTTGGCCTCAATACTTGCTATAGGACTCATGTTTCATGTTATCTTCAGTGGAAAGATTGGAGGATCACTGGAATTGTATTTGTGGGCTCTCTTTCCTCCTTGTGTCTAAGCAATCAAAGAATGTCTAAGCAATCACAAGAACATCTAACAACCACAGCTCTAGGGTCGTGCTATCCACTCCATCTTCCATCGCGAGCCAATGCCTCGTTACATCTTCCACGTAGCCATATGGCCAGGCTAAGCGGGAATGCAAGGTGCCGGGCAGTATGAGCCCCGTCTGCAGGCAAAGTTACAAAGTCCGGCATCATTGGATCCGTTGCCCTTCCAGCTTCCTCCAACAGTCTGGGGAGGTGCGGGATGCTGTGGTCCTGTCTCTGTGCATTGGCAGACGTTGACTAGTCACACCACAAGGTCAGCTTCGGAGTTCATGTGACAAGAAGGTCGGTGCAAGACTCACTTGGGCAATAGGCAAAGTTGCAGGCGTAGGAGCAGAGGCCGTCATAGCTGGGGCTGGTGCTCGGCAGCGAAGTTCCGTTTCTGCACACAGGGGGCGTGAACGGAGAGAAGGGAGCGGGCGTGGGCGTTGTAGGGGTTGTCGTGCACAGGCTGGTTGGGAAGAAGCCGAATCTATGCGCGAATTGGCACAGTCCGCTGTAGTTGGGGTCTCCGTTGACTGGGTATCCGGGCTGACCCGTCTCAGGGGGGCGGGTCTTTGCCCGGCCGGTCTGGGTGCAGACACAAGCACCAGGAGGGCACTATATTTGTACAAGTCAGAGATGTTCTAGGTTGGAGGGCATCCGGCGCGATGAAGAGTGGTCAACTTACATAATCATATTGGCAAGTGAACTGGCACAAAGTATTGAATCCAGGCTCATTAGCAACGGCAATACCCTTGATGCAAACCTGGTTCGCCAGCGTAGCGGGAGCACGGGCAGTGCTCGCGGCTCCTGCGGCCACAGCAACGATTGGGTTCCAGTTCGTGACTGAATTAGGGCAACCGGTTCCAGAAATCAACTGCGTTGGCTGGACAGTGATCGGGTTGGTGGGCGGCGTCACGATGACATGGACTTGGCCACCGTTGCTAATGACCTGGCTCATGGGAATCTTGGCAAAGTAGATACCGACATTGCCGTCCGGAATGTAATCCCAGGCCTTGGTGTTGCCGACCGTGTTGATGGCCAGCTGCGCGTTGCGGCCGAGGAGCGCCATGACAAAGATGTTGTCGGACAAGACGTCGGCGGGGTGATACTCCAACTGCATTTGACTGGCCGTGTTGCCCGTGGTGCCTCCGGTGCCGCAGTTTCTTCCGAGGCTCTTGCGGTACCAAACCACGACACTTTCCTGTCCGACGGTGGGATTCAGGTTCTTGTAGGTGTCGATAAGGAAGGGAAGATGGGTCCGCCAGCCATCATGCGGCATGGCATCGACGTAGTTGAAGGGGGCATTGCCATTGCCGGGCTCGAAAAGGCCCCATTGAGTGTTGTCGAGAGGAGCAATGTAGTGGGACTCGCCCCAGTCGTTCCAGGAGATGATCTGGATGAAAGCGGGCTTGATGTGGAAGATATGGTTCCAGCGGTCATGCTGCGTGGCGGTTAGCCTTGGGTTGACTGAGGATTGGTTTGGGCAAAAAGTGGTCGAAGATGAAGAGAACCGGAGTACGGCAGGTCAATAGCTCAACCAGAATTGGTCAAAGGGGATGATAAAAATGCAAAAGACGGGAGATGGCCCCTTCCATTGCTGACCAGCATAGGATTTCAGTTGGTGGAACCCAATGAAGAGACCAGGCAACCATCCGATGAGAGCACAGAAACGGATTTCACTGGACAAGAGAAAAAATGACAACTCACCCAAACCTCGTCGCCCTTCCAAGCCCAGTTCTTCCCCCAATTCGGCAGATTGGTGAAAAACCAAGGCGAGATGGCCATCATGTAAAGTTTGTTACCGGCAGTAGCCAACGCGTCGACGTACGCATAGTCGCCATAGGTGGCCAAGGGATTGGGGCCATATGCCCATGAGTTCCAGTCTATGCCACTGTGTGAGATGCGCATCTTTATCACGCTACTTGGAATTTCAAGAAATACTCACTGAAGAGTCCATCAGCCACTCCATTTCCGGCGGCGAGGGCTCCTTGGGGACCCCACGACGACCAATCCGGGATGAACAAGCAGTTAGTCGTCTGCTTGATGCTGATCCAGTCATTCGCGTGGTCGGGGCCTTCAAAGGTCGACACGAGGGGCTTGTTGTTAGACTTGTAGTAGGAGCCGTTGTTCTTGTACTGTTGGACAAGCCGGAGAACCTCGGAAGCTGCCCAGGGGCCATTGCCGGCGTAGTCGAACGAAAAGAAGGCCTTGAAACCGGTGTTTTCTGCGGCCTTGAAGGCAAGGTTAAAGGCCTGGTCTTGACGCTGCCAGTTAGCGGCGAGGTTGAGAGCGAAGGCATCGATTTTGGCAGCCTTGGCCTGGTTCATGTTGTTTTCCCAGTCTTGAAGGGTGAAGCCCCAGGTGTTGCCGACCATGAAGTGGGCGAAGGCAGCTTGCGCCTGCACGTAGCAGGGCGCCAGCATTGCTGTCGCCAGTGCGAAGAGAAACTTCATCTTGATGAATGGGCGATGAGGATGAAGAGGAAGTTTCGCTGCTGCAGAGGGAAACTACATGAGAACCAGAGCTTCCCTCGGTGCTCTTTTATCGTCGACGATGGTAAGGTATCAAGAACCACGCATGTAGTCGCGACAAGATGGCAGCTTCCGTCGCCTCGTGCTCCCGATTCAGTCCATCGGGAATTTTTTGGAGGGGCAATTGAGTTCAACTGTTGGCTGCAGGGGCCGTATGTGATGTGACCACCACAATTGGTGAAAATGTTGTAGCCTAACGCCCCGGTTCATCCCAATGTAACGGTTTAACACGGCTATTGGATGGGCGTGTTTACTTTTGCAGTACAGTGTAGGGGGCAATTCATTGGTAAGCTGCGCGAAAAAAAGGGCGGCAGGTCGTATTTGGGGGGGTTACACGCGGGTGCCCTGGCTTGTGTGCGGTATGCACTCCTGATCTGGGCATGCGGGTGGCTGCACAGGGTAGGATCATAGCTGATCTCACTCTCCAATATCGACGCGGGGCTGAAGAGTCTATTGAGATACTCGTAAATTCCAGTGTCAGACTTACCTCAGACCATGGCTTTTCGTTGGCAATACCTAGGTGAGGAATTGATCAGGAGGTCACTAATCTAGAAAGACTAAAAGCCTCAAAGACGGGAGGGTGTGATCCTTTCCCCAGAGGTCCATCCGGGAGGTCGGACGAGGGCTGTTTTTCATTGTTCGCACCACCGACCTGTAGAACTAATGCACCAGAGTTACAGAAAGACCAAGTTCGTTCCAATATTCCACTTACATGCATGCATGTGATTGTATTTATGTTGATGCCTGGAGTTTGGCTGCAGCCATAGCCTCAGGTTCCCAAGCCTGGATGGAGCACTAGTAGTTGGGGGCCAGGCTGTAGGCAAGCCGGGGTAGACAGCACTTTGCTTGGTGATACTAGTACCAGTTATCGATCCGCGCGGGTCAGGCTGCCATCATTGATGAAGAGGGTGATAACTTTTCCCTCTTCTCAATTTATGTTGTTGTGTCGTTATTTGATGTCCCTGATGTGGGAAGCAATCGGCTTGAAAACCAGAAGCCGGGATTACCGGGTGTTGGTGATTCCATGTCGTCGATCAGGCTTAGTGCAGCACATGCTGTAATCGATTTATCATATCAAATTCTCAACATCGGCTTCGTTTCGTTGTCCGATCATGTTGCAAACCAGTTGCATACGCCTGGAAGAAGAGTTAGAAGGACCGAAATGGTTGACAACGGTGCTAAGCCATCCGTCCAACTTTTATAATGATTCTGGAGTCATGGAACATGTTGTGCTTACAGGTGGGTGTCGTATCAAGTTGAGTATGGACACCATCAGTCCAACTGAACGATAACGGCTTCGGATTCAAATGACAGTCCGCCAATTAGGTGCTGGTGATGTAAAAATTGAAAGAGTAGGATACCGTTCCAGACTCTTCTCAGATATTTCAGCCTGGCTCCACGACCTTCATCTTTGCTCAAGCTCAACTGCATCAACCTAAGACTCACTCTTCCCACTAAACACCTACTGGCACTAACTGGCCTGCTCATCTGCGAGATGCTTCCACCATCATGCACACGAACGCGTTTCACAGAGTGTATCGCTTTCCACTAGATCTTACAGATATCGATTATCAATACCTAAGGTTCCATTCTTAATGAAGGATTCCGCATGTCGGGACCTATGGAACTTTGTCAGGCGTCTTGGTGAGATGATCGTCCTTGCTCCATAGATCTCCTTCCAAGGTATCATATACCCTAACCCTGATCTCTGCGTGACGTAGGACATCAACCCCACTTTCCACCTCATCCGAGTCATCTCAACTCGCTTCGTCCCATCTTCTGTAACAGTTTCCCCCTTTGTAGAGAGAGAGACATTCACGATCGCCATCTCGCGCTTTCCCTTCCCTACTACCTCCCGCCTTAACTGTGCTAGTCTGATGCCCCCGCGTGGTACCCTCACAGCGCTTCACCCCGCTTTCAGGATCTGCCAAACAACTTCCCTTTCATCCACGAACAACTTTCAATCCCGAATCATCACCAAGCACATCAACCCAACAAAGCTACACTCCCGTTGTTTCACTCCCACGACCAAAATGACGCTCCCCAAAATCCAAGAACCAGCCATCACCCGCGTCTCCGAGCTCCCCACCTCGGAAGCGAAATGGATCACCCTCCAGAAAGTCGAGTACGTCGACCAAACCGGCAAGCCTCGCACCTGGGAAGTTGCCTCGCGCAAGACCCGCGCCGCCGCTTCGGGCGTTGACGCGGTCGCCGTCGGCAATATCCTTCTCCATCCCACCAAACCGCCCTCCACGTTGATCGTAATCCAGTACCGCCCCCCGCTTGACGCTTACACTGTCGAGTGGCCCGCCGGCTTGATCGACGAGGGGGAGTCCGTGGAGGAAGCTGCCGTCCGGGAATTCAAGGAGGAAACGGGCTTTACCGTGACCAAGGTCCTGGACACATCACCGGTGCAGGCGGCAGACCCGGGGTTGAGTAACGCGAATATGAAGATGGTGCTGGTGGAGGTGGAGCTACCGGCCGGTGAAGACGGGGAACTGCCGGAGCAGAGACTGGAAGACGGGGAGCATATCCAACGGGTCATTGTGCCGTTGAGCGAATTCTATGATCGGCTGGTGGAGTACTCGAAGCAGGAGCGGTTTGTGGTGGCGGCCAAGTTGTTCCATTTCGCGGCGGGGATGCAGTTTATGAAGACGCAAAAGTATGGGCTTTGAGCGGTCGTGTATGTGGTTTTGGGCGTCGGGGGGAGCTTGTGGTTATGCATATGGGTATATTAGCAAGCATTGGAGCGGGACAGGCGGGGAGTGGATCGATAATAGAGTTGAATTTCTAGAGATGATATCTGTGTTGGTATGAGCCCGTGATCATTTCCGCTGAACCCCTGCCAACTCGACCTCCCACACGTCCGAATAAATCCTATAAACATACAAAAGAAGGCAGACGCATTTCCGTTCAACGAGGTATTCATGCCATCAAGTCATTCACTCATGCCCGCGGCCTGATCGAGTTACGAATTTAACCTTGGTGTTGGGTTTCCGTATTGAGCAGCATCTCAATCACCAAGTACCACTATTTTCATTGCTGAACTTCATGCAGCCTCTCAATGAATGATTTTCTGACGAAGCCCCCATCGAGTAAAACAAGTCCCCCTCCAACTGAGACCCGCCATTCTCAGACGAATAATCTCAACTTGCCACTTTTCTCGAAAGATTGGAAACATTTCGGATTTCTCTGCGTTTTCAACGATGCATGTTCTCATGTAAACACACATGGCGGTTCAATAAAGGCATCCCATTTCTTCTTCGCCCGCTACGGCATGCTCCAAGATTCAAGAATTCACATGTATTTCCATTCTTTCTCGAGGTATCTGAACAGACTGCACGCATATCCGGATATCTTGACGCCATTGGCCTTGACAGACCCTCACTGAGCAATTCCCATTGAGCTTGTGATACGTATATAAAAAAAGGCTAGCCTGGCTAGGGAATGTTGTTCTCTGCTTCCGTCGTGTGTGCTTCGCACGTTGACGGGCGTGGAAGTTTTCCGGTACCGAGGACTCGAAGATTGCAGTATACCAGCACATCTACAACCCTAACCCTCATACAAAGGAGGAACAGTACTTCGTATCACACCGCAAGTTCAACGACCTACCTCTCGGACCACCAAGATGATGACTACGGGGACCGGGTATACAAAATCGAACGAGCAAAGGCGTCGGAATACGAAATCATGTGCCAGAGGATCTTGAACAGCTCCCGGATATTAACAGGACCGTCGACGATTGGCATGGCTTCGTCGTTGTTGACGAGTACACACGACGAGTTGGCCAGTGCCAAGACGCCAACAGCTGATGGGCGGCCGCATGATCAAGGTCAGTCATCAGGTCGGGTCCAGTTGTTCCATTCGGGCAGGATCGGTCCGCAGAGAGAGGGGCCAACGCAGACAGCCGACACGGCATTGTCGGCCACGAATAGCGATATTTGCCAAATGCGACAGCCCTGTTTCATGCCATGTCGGATGAACTGCATGGCGATCCAGTTGTGGATTTGCATAGAAGCACGATGGCGCGCTTCTCTGCTGGGCTTGTCGAAGAAGAGAAGAGAGAGAGGGGGGGGAAGCGTACTGAGAGCGAAAGTGCATGCAGTGGTGGCCGCGGTGGAGCCAAAATAATCATCAGCTTTCTTCGATTTGGAGTGGTTGGGAATTATAACTGGGTCGGTCGGCCTGAAATGGTTTGAGGTGGCTGGAGGGGGATGCCAATCAAGCTCTTCATGCTTCATTCGAACACAAAGGGGAAACATGAATGCATCTTGACCAAAAAGAATCGCGTGCAAAGAACAAAAAGATGAGACGCATAGTAGCAGAATATCAGAAATCATAAAGTGGTCATGATGAAAGAGCTGTAGCTGTTGTTGTTGGAAAGAAAGAAGAAAGAAAGAAAGAGGTGTGTTGACGCAGAGAGGAGCTGATGATGATGCAGGGTCAACACCTGGTCCCGCAACTTGGGCGTGCACGGTTGCCATGGTGCCATTAGCGCCATGCGACTGGCAAGGGGACACACTCAAGGAAAAGCAAACGAACCTGGACACACTGAAGCGCACGGGGGAGGAGAGACGCCAAGGAATACACAACCCACCCAGCCGACTGGCGGAGAGGATCCAGATCCAACCTTCCTCTTGACATCGACGACATCGCAATCCGGCACCGACGACGACAACAGCCGCGCAAAGGTAGGTAAGTCGATCGCGCTCTGCGATACTTTGCGACACCTAAACCGCCGGACGATTTTCGGCAAAAAACATTTCCGACCCGAGGACTTCTTCAGCGTCTTGCTTCCCTGTCGGCGACCGTCGGGGTAGGTCATCCATCATCACCAACCTCCCCTCCGCTGTGCAAAAGAAGATTGTTGTTGACATTTCGATTGCCCGACGCAGGAAAACCGCATCCCGGGGCAGCATCGGACGGCCATGACCTGCCGTATTTTCGCATAACGCCCTCGAGCCTTCTGCTTGCTTTTTTCTGACGATAACGATCCACGAATTACTTTCATTTTGCATTTGCATTTTTGTCACGCTACCAACTTCCCGACGTTCATTTCCCACCGCTTTTTCCTTGCCTCTATTTTAAAATCGATCAACCAAGCAAATCACATGCAACAGCGACTTTGCGCAGCATTTACAACCACGTCACAACATTACCGACACTAAAACGAAATCTGCGAGTCGCATTTACCAACGGCAAACAGCAACCGAAATGCCTGAACCGCCATCATCCCCACCGAAAGCCGACACCCCTAAGGCGGATGCGCTGGCTTGGTACAAGACGCAGTATGAAATCCTCGAGCAAGAACTCTCGGAATTCCAGGCCTCCAGCAAAGAACTCGAAGCCGAGCTTGAAAAGGATCTGGATGCGGCCGACAAGCGCGAACAAAAATTACAGAAGAAAGTGGAGGGGCTGAACTACGAAGTGGAGGAGTGGAAGGTAAATTTTCCTCGCTCTCAAACCCCCTCGTTATTCTTGCAACCAAAGAGACCTGGCTGACGTGCGACACCCCATTCTAGCGGAAATACAAGGAATCAAAGGCAGAGGCAAATGCGGCGCAAGGCACCCTCGAAAAGGAGATCACAACGCTCCGCGATACAAACCGGTCGCTTCAGCTTAAGTTGCGAGACATCGAGGTGGCAAACGACGACTTTGAACGACAGGCACGGAATACCACTTCGTCGCTAGAAGATCTCGAGTCAAAGTACAATGTCGCCATCGAAAGGGCCGTCATGCTGGAGGAGGAAATCAAGATTGGGGAGCAAGAAAGGGAGAAACTTCGAGTGGAGACGCAACGACTACGGGAGGAACTGTCAGACCTCAAGATCGAAGCCGAGATTCTGCAGCAAAAGATTAGGAAGCAGGAGTCCCGCCATCTTTCTACCATTTCCACCGACCTGTCGATCCCCGGATCGCCCACCTTCGGGAGCTCCCCGCACTCCACCGCGAGCTCACCTATGATCACCACGCCACCCGATACCAAGTCGCTCTCCACAGCCGATACCTTGTCCGAACTTCAAGATCCTCCGTCACCGACCATTTCTGACTTCTCAACTCTGTCAAGGCCAAGGTTAAGCATCTCCAAGACGCCAGCGGTACCAAGGAAGTCCCGTCTGCCCTCTGTCGGTAGCACCATCACGCCGAAGCCCCGACAGCCCCCCGCCTCCACGACGGCGACTCGCGGAAACCGCGCCGTTACCACCGGCGCAGTACGCACACCTGCCCCGCGATCGACGGCTGCTCCCAGGCCTCCACCACGAGTTACACCGCTGAAGACAGCCCCCTCGAACACGCTTACCCACATCCGGACACTTACCGCCCAGATGCAGAAACTAGAAGCGCGCGTTCAATCTGCTCGCTCAAAACTGCCGCCGGCTGCCGCCAACACGCCACCACGGTCATCACCACGGGCGACACCCAGTATCCCCTCCTCGGTGACTGTTCGCAACAGGAAGCGCACGACTACAGCATCAACTATAAGCATAGGCGAGACGCCTTCCCACCTTCGAACCAGCATCTCCGGACCAAGCAAGCATGTCCCCCGACTTAGTACGTCGGGTGTCTCTCGCCTTTCCTTTGGCCCGCTGCCCAACCGCAATCCGAACCATGTGGAGCCCGAACGACCCAGCAGCCGAGCTAGCATGAACTTTGCACGACCGATGAGCAGGGCCGAGTCTCACACGTCAGGGAACGGATCAATGCCGCCTCCTCGGCCGGTGAGTAGAGCTAGCCTTTCGGGGAATCGGACCCCCATGTCAAGACCGAGAAGCAGTCTCGGCATGCACAGTGGGCACGGACATCACCATAGTTCGAGCGTCAGCTATAGCACGGCTGAGGTGGACGAACTTGGGTCAGATGCTGGGGACTCCCGTACACCGAACAGGCGCGGAACCTTTAGCAGGGGAGAAAGCGACGCCGGCTTCAGTGGTATCCCCGCTCCAAGCGGAATTCCCATGCCGGCTAGCGGGGGAAGGAGGCAGAGCGGCGGCGCCTCAAGGAGGACTAGTAGCTCCAGCACCGCGACGTCTAGCGCCACAGGGAGGGTACTAGTGGATCTTGGGGAGACGTACTGAGTTGGGAAAAGGCTTTAGTCTTGATAAGGTTTTCCCATCACTCGCACAGGCGGCGCTTCCACGAATCGAACATCGGACACACCAACACCACTTCTTGATACCTCTTTGGCTTTTTCACTTTCTGGGAAACCCATACTAAACTTTATTACTGTTTGGTTTCATCCATCAGATTATTACCTTATACAACCTCTTTTATTCCGTGGTTTATCGATGTTCGACACCTGTGTTGTGCTACGCTTGAGAGATATTGAAGGGAGTTCGTGCTGGGAGGGAATGCAAACTGTTCGAGACGATACATTGTGCTACTTTTGTACCTGATGATGGGAAAGGACGAGTTATAACTCTGGGAAGGGTGGGTTATGGTTGGACGGTTGGGGTGGGTGGAGTAAGGAGAGGTTACACGAAGGGGAGGCTTCTTTGGATGCCCTGTTGCTGCTCGTTCCTTGTCACTTGCATGGATGGGCGGACGGATGCATTCTTCTGACCTTGTTGTTGCTGTTGTTGCTACGCGTACTACTACTACTACTACTACTACTACCACTGTTTGTCACGGTTTGCGGTTTGTTGGTCTTCAACGTTTTGTTAATACCCATATATCATCTCTCTTTCTAGAAATTATTTTATTTGTCTTTTAATTCATCTGACTCAAAAGGTGTTATGTGTACTCCTCTATCTTTCGGCAGTAAAGGCGTGTTGTTTTCGACTCCACCTGCCTACCAGTTGAAGGCTTCACACCTGCACAATGCTGGCTATATACCTCCACAGTTCCAAGAGATTGTGTCTTTTACTTGAGTCTGATCGCTCTCCATCATTCTTCTTAGACCGAGAACCCGCACTTTAAGCATGTGAATGGCCGAACTGGAAAAAATTCTAACTGCTCCAACATCTTGCCCAAGCTCATCAACATATTCCAGCACACCCTTCTTTCAACCGAGTAATCGCATACATACGGCATTGCCGATTTCCTTTCTTCTCGGGCTGATGGTCCCGGTTGTTCCTGTGCTAGCCTTCCAGAAGCACCTCGTCGAAGCAAGTTCACCAGACATATCACGCACGAGGGCGAACGTCGGTGTGGAAGTTGACCTGGCAGTGGATAGATCATTGGTCCTCAGTATCTAGGGGCGGTATATAAGGCCGGGACTGACATCACAGATCGGGTTACAGATGTATGAGGAGAGGATGATATCTCGGCTTTTGAGGTGCGGGTCACTGTAGGAGTTGGATGGGTTCGTGACCAGTGTAGTGTGTGTATATAGAACCATCGTAGGTTCGATTCCTACCGGATCCGTCCATGGTTGGTCGTTGGCTCTGTTGCACGCACTTACACCAGCTACGATCCCAAGAGGCTTGCTTGCTTGCCTTGTCTGTAATGAA
Source organism: Podospora australis (assembly GCA_033296905.1). Classification (NCBI taxonomy): domain Eukaryota; kingdom Fungi; phylum Ascomycota; class Sordariomycetes; order Sordariales; family Podosporaceae; genus Podospora; species Podospora australis. The sequence goes on along the minus strand of MU864401.1, from coordinate 114,234 downwards.
GAGTACTGGGGGTAGTGTCTGTGGTGGGGTTCTGGTGTACCTACCTAAGGAGAGCGCCACTTGACCCATACCAACATGAAGAGTACATTGCGAACTGTGCGGGCTGGAAGTTAGAGTGTAAGTGGTGTGGAACATGGGCAATATTGGCTACCTAACAAAAGTGGCTTTGGCTTTGTGGTTAAGTTGGGCAGACTCTGAGTCGTTGCAAGTTGGTCCAGTGATGTAAGTGGAAAAGAAGGCCCAAGATTGGAACAGCTCCGTCAAGTCTGACGTCTTGAGAAGGAAGTGTGGAAGCTAGGTATGTGAACGGCGGCATCATGCAGTGAACCTTGAGGCATGTTAGGTTTTTGGTCAATACGATGGAGAGAACAACGGTGACCAGTGGTAAAAGATTTGGAGGATGGGAGCGCGAAAGAGGATTAAGAGATTGACTTTTGGGGATGTCTTCTATATCAATGGAGACCGATGGCGAGTCTCCGGGTCGAAAGTCGGTAACTTGCATTGGTTTCGTGTCAAACTCGTACAGTTCGAGATCGATACAACAAGAGCAACAGCGAGAGTATATATGGTGGCTTGTAGCAGCTTCGTATGCAGGTGGGTGTTCCTGTTCCTGTCCCATGGCGGTGGGGGTTCCTGCATAGCGGCAGCAAAGCAACACAAGCAAGCCGTGCAGTCATTTTGTCTCTCCCACACGCATAAGGTGTGGTAGGTAACACGTTAATAACACCAACCGTGGGATTGGATCAAGTTCCATAGGGCTGACGAAGGGGTTCTCTGGGGGAGGTGAGGGACCTGGTCTGGCCCCAGGGCCCCAAAAAGTCGTACGATTCTGATGTCAGGCGCTGCACACTGGTCTTGTGGGGTCTCCTCTTCGGAATCTTACCCTCAACGTCGGGATGGGATCGCAGTTTTGTGACTTGCAGGAGAAGCGTTCTTGGATTTACTGCGTATGTATGGGCACGATGAGGGTTTCCTCCCAGGAGGTATCTCTGTGTTCAGGCCGTCTTTGGGGAAATGATGGACACGGGAGAAGGATGCGTGCTACATTGAAGACTTGCCAACTTGGAGTCGAACCGCGAGGTACACCTTGGACTTGCGTCCCGATATTTGAAGACTTGGGACCTTGGAGAATGGTGTTCTTCTCCTGGGTCTTTTTCGGCGTTGAAGCCATCCGAGTGACCGAGTCTGACAGCGGGTTTCCCCAGCAGTTGCGGGAGCGGCCCGGCCAGCATGGGTATGAGCAGCGTGTGGCATGTGATAATATCTTTCTCGACGTTGCCTGTATGGTGGCATCAAGCTTATTTGGACCTCATATGCTACAGGAGAAGCAGGACTGCAGCCATTTCTCTCGGGTGATGGCGAGGGTGATCGAATGTGGAAATTTACCACCGTATATGCGCGCGCATCGTAGTTCGTTTTGTTTACGCCCCCCATACCACCTTCAACTGATAATATCATCGGCGACTTGTCACGGCAGTCATCCGGATGCCAATCACCGAAACGGTGGCTTATCGGTGAGATAAGTCCGGATGGATGGAAGGAACCGGACAGCTCGGCCGGGCTCGAGTCATTATTGAAACTCGTCGTGGAGCAACGGGTGTTGTGAAGGTTCCGTAATGGATCCTTGAAGCAATCACCAAGTGATTAAACTCACCCAAAGCCAAATTCGCGCAAAGGAGGAAAAGAAGGCCGCTACGGACAGTGTCTAGTCCGAAAGGAGGAATGTTCGGCTTCCGAAAACGAAATGGGGGGGTTCGAAGTTTCGGCAAGCGGACAAGCTGTTGGGGAACTGCGGGTCCCAAAGACTCCCAACTCCGTGGTCTTGCGCTAACAATTTCCCACGTCGATCAACAGCCAAAAGCCGGGGGTGCCGGACAGCTCCCAGCGCAGCAGAAGGAACTCAACAATTGGGGATCCTTTTTTTCCCACCACGCAACGCTTGCCACCTGTAAACCCCAACACCTCATTCACAACTGGCACGCTTTTTTTCTCATCAGAGAAGATCGATATCCGGGTACATGGAACATCGAAGTGGCGGAGGAGCAACCTAGGGATCAAATAAAGAATTTTCAAGGCCAAAATCCACAGTTCTCGTCCCTGGAGTCGTCCCTACAAGGGATTGATGAATCTGGAATCACGTAAATCCCATGGTCTGGTTGTTCCATCGCGTTCCTTCTCCCCGCTGTCAAGTGTCAAAGAAACGACACCAGGAAACTTTCCCCGGGTTCCACAGCCAGGCTGAAGGAAGAGATCGGACCAGGGGGGTTTTAACTGGCGGCGGATTGAGCACTGGCCACCATGGAAAAAAGGGTTGAACCAGCGCACATTGCCGTGGTTGGGATTGTTGAGATTGCCGTGGTCCCTGTTGGTAGTGCACACCTTGATGGCAGGTCCCTACCTTTCCGATAATAACCACCTTGACCGAGTCGGCGTCGCCAAATACCTAGAGGATTGTCATGATCGAAAAATATAAGGGAGATCTCATAAGCTGGAGGGTGTTCGCTTTGAGGGGTCGCCGGAATCAAATGAAGCGGCAGGAGATGTCTCGAAAGCAGAACACCAGGAATAAAAGCCACGAGGCGGGTGCAGCTCGTTGAAGATAAGAACAACCAGCATTCGGCTTGTTTTCGGACCGGACAGCGGATGGCGTTGCCCGAGCGCCGATACGGGTTTACCGGCGAAACAAATTCAGCTCTCAAATCCCGCCGTCTCGCCGGTGTTGATGTGTTTCGATGAAGTTGTTCTAATAAAGTGTCGTTCGCGGATGAGACAAACATGCAGGAACAGGAGTGGGAGAGAGTCTGAATTCCAAGACAGATGCATCTAGGTGAAATTCCATCGATATCCGAAAGCCACTTGACAATCAAACCACCACCATCTCGCGGCTTTCGAGATCAGGGGCAGTATCCGTGATGTATGTACTTCACCATCGCCGAGCACTAACGGAGGTACGAGCCCGAAGCCCGAGCTGGTGGGAGTGGTGGGGTCCGTGTAATTCTTTTGTGGACGCTCCGGCTTTTGCCATTTCTGCTGATTCCTGCAAGCTGACGCTGATTCCATCTCTGCTGTGTGTTTTTCTGGACGTCGTCTCGACGGCGTGGCACTTGGAGTAATGGCGTTCCCTCCCAACATGTTCAGGGGCGGTGAGACCAGTGATTGGTCTGATTCGTCGAATTCGAGGTCGGCTGGTTGAATTCACCCCTTCCGTCCAGTCGTTTGGCGGGACACTGGACGTGGGCAAAAGATGTCATTCGGTGCTCGGCGTGCGGGAAGCAAGCAGGGGAAGGGGTGTGTATCGAATTGAGTTGAGACGGGCGAGTTTAGGAAGACAAGCAGGGACCCTCGCTGTAACTGCGTGCTGTAACTTTTTTTTTCCCTGGATTCACTTGCGCGGGTCCAATTTGGCATCCCCACCTTCTGCTCGCTCATCAGCTCTGCAGTCGAGGGGTACGACTCCGCCGGAAACTCAAAGATTGCCATTCATCTACCCAACTCGTCCCCCATCCCGATCGAATCCAAAGGAAACCTTTCTCTCCTTTCCTCCCTTCTTTCCCCTCCATTCCTTCCTGAATTTGACTCCTTGCGTCTTTGCGGGCGCACCGGTTGACCCCTCTCCCCCCTTCGCTTCTTGTGCTGTTGTGTTGGCTTCTGTTGCACTGCACTATTGCACTCGCGGTCTCATTCCAGTCCTAATCGAAACGAACGACGAAAAAAGAAGAAGGACGAGCACTTCCTCCCTCTCTTGCTTGAACCGCAGAGATACCCAGTGTCTTCGCCAGCTATAATCCTCCTCTCGCGCCTTATTTCTTAACTCCAGGGAATCCTTCCTTTTTCTCTCGAGTTTCCGGTACGGTTCCCACCATCCCCATACACCTGCGGCAGAAAGCGCCCAATCGGCCAATTGCCAAGCTTGAAGTATTGCTGACACCGCAGCGCAATCGTTCCGCAGCAGTCGTCCACCAAGTGCAGTACCGCATCTAGTTGCTGTGCCTCACATCCCCAAAAATCTTATCGGGCATCCGATTTGGGAATACTCCGAATCCCATTCGTGCCATCGCGGACTTTACACCGCTTCGGCCAGTTTAATGATAGAGTAGACGACGTCTCTTACACCCGACGCTTACGAACCCCCACTCCTTTTTCTCCCTTCTCGACCGAGAGACTTTGCAGTCGTCGTCGTCGACCACACCCCCCAAACAATCATGACAGAGACAAACGGAAGCGCACCACGCAACGGTGTTGTCGTGCCTCAGTCCAATGGCAAGGCATCATATGCTGAGAAGCATAGGTTGGCATCCCATTTCATTGGTGGCAACCGGTTGGAAAATGCCCCGCCCTCAAAAGTGAAGGACTTTGTCGCTAATCACGATGGTCACACCGTCATTACGAACGTGAGTTTACCCGGCGCTCTTCGGATCATGGACTCGGCAACTGTTGCGGACTGTATCTTTTGGCTAACCCGTGTTTCTTTTGTTGCATAGGTCCTAATTGCCAACAACGGTATCGCCGCCGTCAAGGAAATTCGATCCGTACGAAAATGGGCATACGAGACGTTCGGCGACGAGCGGGCCATCAAGTTCACGGTGATGGCCACACCGGAAGATCTCCAAGCGAACGCCGATTACATTCGCATGGCAGACCACTACGTCGAAGTCCCCGGCGGCACAAACAACCACAATTATGCCAACGTCGAGCTTATTGTTGATATTGCCGAGCGGATGGACGTCCACGCCGTATGGGCTGGTTGGGGTCACGCTTCAGAAAACCCCAAACTTCCAGAATCCCTGGCAGCATCACCAAAAAAGATTGTCTTCATTGGCCCTCCAGGGTCTGCCATGCGCTCGCTGGGTGACAAGATTTCTTCCACAATCGTTGCACAACACGCCAATGTCCCATGTATTCCATGGTCTGGTACTGGTGTGGACCAGGTCACGGTTGATGACCAAGGCATTGTTACCGTTCCCGATGACGTCTATCTGAAGGGATGTGTGACCTCCTGGGAGGAGGGTCTTACCAAGGCCAAGGAAATTGGCTTCCCCGTGATGGTCAAGGCTTCCGAGGGTGGTGGTGGCAAGGGTATTCGTAAGGTAGTCAACGAGGAGACCTTCGAAGAGTTGTACAAGGCGGCAGCAAGCGAAATTCCCGGTTCGCCCATCTTCGTCATGAAGCTGGCGGATAGCGCTCGCCATCTCGAGGTTCAATTGCTGGCTGATCAGTACGGAAACAATATCTCTCTGTTCGGCAGAGATTGCTCGGTTCAGCGGAGACATCAAAAGATTATCGAGGAGGCGCCAGTAACAATCGCCAAGCAACCAACATTCAGGGCCATGGAGGAGGCTGCTGTCCGGTTGGGCAAGCTTGTCGGTTACGTTTCTGCCGGTACTGTGGAGTACCTCTACTCTCATGCCGATGACAAGTTCTACTTCCTCGAGTTGAACCCTCGTCTGCAGGTCGAGCATCCCACCACCGAAATGGTCAGTGGAGTTAACCTCCCTGCTGCGCAATTGCAGGTTGCCATGGGTCTTCCGCTCCACCGGATTCGGGACATCCGCCTTCTGTATGGTGTTGACCCCAAGACATCCACTGAAATCGATTTCGAGTTCAAGAACCCAGAAAGTGAAAAGACACAGCGCAGGCCAACGCCCAAGGGTCATACCACCGCCTGCCGCATCACCTCGGAAGATCCCGGTGAGGGCTTCAAGCCCTCCAACGGTGTTCTCCATGACCTGAACTTTCGTTCCAGTTCCAACGTTTGGGGTTACTTCTCGGTCGGTTCCGCTGGTGGTATTCACAGTTTCTCTGACTCCCAGTTCGGTCACATTTTCGCCTATGGTGAGAACCGTGCTGCTTCGAGGAAGCACATGGTTGTGGCCCTCAAGGAGCTAAGCATTCGCGGTGATTTCCGTACCACGGTTGAGTACTTGATCAAGCTTCTCGAAACGGAGGCCTTCGAGGATAACACCATCACCACTGGCTGGCTTGATGAGCTGATTTCCAAGAAGCTTACCGCTGAAAGGCCCGACCCTATGCTTGCAGTTGTGTGCGGCGCTGTTACCAAGGCTCATATCGCGAGCGAAGCGTGCATTGCCGAATACCGCGCTGGTCTCGAAAAAGGTCAGGTTCCTTCCAAGGATATCCTCAAGACGGTGTTCCCAGTAGACTTCATCTACGAGGGTCACCGTTATAAGTTCACCGTCAGCAGATCCAGCTCTGACAGCTACCATCTCTTCATCAACGGCTCCAAGTGCACTGTTGGTGTCCGCGCTCTCAGCGATGGCGGCCTTCTTGTGCTCCTCGATGGCCGCAGTCACAACGTGTACTGGAAGGAGGAAGCTGCTGCTACCCGTATCTCTGTTGACAGCAAGACCTGCTTGCTCGAGCAGGAGAACGACCCTACCCAGCTCCGTACCCCTTCCCCCGGAAAGCTTGTAAAGTACTCCGTCGAGAATGGTGCCCACGTTCGCGCTGGCCAGACTTTCGCCGAAGTCGAGGTCATGAAGATGTACATGCCTCTCATTGCTCAGGAGGACGGTATCGTTCAGCTCATCAAGCAGCCCGGAGCCACCCTGGAGGCTGGCGACATCCTCGGTATCCTCGCTCTCGATGACCCCAGCCGCGTGAAGCAGGCTCAGTCGTTCATTGGCCAGCTTCCCGAGTATGGCCCTCCCGTTGTCGTCGGCAGCAAGCCCTCTCAGAAGTTCACCCTGCTCTTCAACACTCTGAAGAACATCCTCATGGGTTTCGACAATCAGGTCATCATGCTGAAGACCCTCAAGGACTTGATCGACGTTCTCCGCGACCCCAAGCTTCCCTACAGCGAGTTCTCGGCCCAATTCTCGGCCTTGCACGCGCGCATGCCTCAAAAGCTCGACAACCAGTTCAACTCCGTTCTGGAGCGCGCTTCGTCGCGCGGAGCCGAATTTCCTGCGAGAAATTTGGCCAAGGTTTTCCAAAAGTTCTTGGATGAGAATGTCGCATCCAAGGCCGATGCCGACACATTGAAGACTACCCTTCAGCCGCTTACGGCCGTGCTGGACATGTACGTGGACGGCCAGAAGATTCGTGAGCTTTCCGTCATCTCCGAGCTTCTGGAGATGTATGCCCAGGTTGAACGTTTGTTCTCTGGTCGCCGGTCCCAGGACGAGGAAGTTATCCTCAGGTTGCGTGACGAGAACAAAGACGACACTCAAAAGGTTGTGCAGACCGTTCTTTCACACACTCGGGTAGCCGCCAAGAACTCGCTGGTCTTGGCAATCCTCGACGAGTACCGCCCCAACAGGCCCAATGTTGGCAATGTTGGCAAGTACCTCCGGGGTGTCTTGCGCAAGCTCGCTGAGCTCGAGTCTCGCCAAACTGCCAAGGTTTCTCTCAAGGCTCGTGAGATCCTTATCCAGTGTGCTCTGCCCTCGCTTGAGGAGAGAACCGCTCAGATGGAGCACATTCTCCGCTCGTCTGTCGTTGAATCTCGCTACGGCGAGACGGGCTGGGACCATCGCGAACCCAACTTGGACATCATCAAGGAGGTTGTTGATTCCAAGTACACTGTCTTCGATGTCTTGACGCTCTTCTTTGCGCACGAGGACCCCTGGGTGTCTGTTGCCGCTTTGGAGGTTTATGTGCGTCGTGCCTACCGCGCCTACATCTTGAAGAAGATCGAGTACCACAGCGATGAGACTGATACACCATCGTTCGTCTCGTGGGACTTCGCCCTTCGCAAGATTGGCCAGACGGAATTCGGCCTCCCTATTCAGTCCGCTGCTCCTTCATCTCCCGCCACCCCGGTTGACCACAACTTTAAGCGCATCAGCTCTATTAGTGATATGTCGTATCTCGAGAGGAAGACACAGGAGGAACCAACTCGCAAGGGTGTGATCGTTCCCTGCAAGTATCTCGATGATGCCGACGACCTGCTGTCCAAAGCCCTTGATACCTTGCCCATCCCTAGCGCGCTGCGCAAGAACAAGAGCTCAGGTCTCATTCCTGACCTCAGCGGCAAGCGCCGCCCGCCTGCTCCCATCCGGGTCGACAGCAGCATTGATGAGCTTTCGGCCGTCGTCAACGTCGCTATCCGCGATGCTGAGGGCCGCAGCGACGACGAGATCCTCAAGGAGATCTTGCCTCTGGTTCATAACTTTAAGGATGACCTCTTCGCCCGCCGCGTGCGTCGCCTCACTTTCATCTGCGGTCGCGCTGATGGGTCCTATCCCGGTTACTACACCTTTCGTGGTCCCGAGTACATTGAGGATGACAGCATTCGTCACATTGAGCCTTCTCTTGCCTTCCAGCTTGAGCTTGGACGTCTCTCCAAGTTCAAGATCAAGCCCGTGTTTACCGAGAACAAGAACATCCACATGTACGAGGGTGTTGGCAAGGGCGTCGAGACTGACAGGAGATTCTTTACTCGCGCCGTCATCCGTCCTGGACGCCTTCGGGATGAGATTCCCACGGCTGAGTACCTCATTTCCGAGGCTGACCGTGTGATCAACGACATCTTCGATGCTCTGGAGATCATTGGCACCAACAACTCGGATCTGAACCACATGTTCATCAACTTCACCCCCGTCTTCCAGCTTCAGCCCCAAGAAGTTGAGCACTCGCTGCAGGGTTTTCTTGACCGTTTTGGGCCTCGCGCCTGGCGCCTGCGCGTTGCTCAGGTCGAGATCCGTATTATTTGCACGGATCCCGCCACGGGCATGCCCTACCCTCTCCGCGTCATTATCACCAACACGTCTGGCTACATCATCCAGATTGAGATGTACGCTGAGCGCAAGTCTGAGAAGGGTGACTGGGTCTTCCACTCGATTGGCGGCACTACCAAGATTGGCTCCATGCATCTCCTTCCCGTCTCGACCCCTTATCCCACCAAGAACTGGCTCCAGCCCAAGCGTTACAAGGCTCACCTGATGGGTACTCAGTACGTGTACGACTTCCCGGAGTTGTTCCGTCAAGCCATCCAGAACAGCTGGACGACTGCTGTGAAGAAGGTCCCCAGCATGGCCGAGAAGCAGCCTCCTGTTGGTGAGTGCATCGAGTTCAGCGAGCTCGTCCTCGATGACCAAGACAACCTGGCCGAGGTGTCCCGTGACCCAGGCACCAACACCTGCGGTATGGTCGGCTGGCTTATCGATGCTCGCACTCCCGAGTACCCCAAGGGCCGCAAGTTTGTCGTTGTAGCCAACGATATCACTTTCAGCATCGGCTCATTCGGTCCTAAGGAGGATAACTTCTTCTTCAAGTGCACGGAACTGGCCCGCAAGCTTGGCATCCCTCGTATCTACCTGTCTGCCAACTCGGGTGCTCGTCTGGGTCTTGCCAACGAGCTGATGCCTCACTTCAGCGTTGCCTGGAACGATGAGGGCAAGCCTGACGCCGGCTTCAAGTACCTTTACCTGACCGAGGAGGCCAGAAAGCGCTTTGAGAATACCGTCATCACAGAGGAGATCAGCGAGAGGGGCGAGAAGCGCCACAAGATTGTCACCATCGTCGGTGCCGAGGATGGTCTGGGTGTCGAGTGCCTGCGCGGTTCCGGTCTCATTGCCGGTGCCACCAGCAGAGCCTACAACGACATCTTCACCTGCACCCTCGTCACCTGCCGCTCCGTCGGTAAGTTTTTGTCCATCGTCCGTCTGAAATGCAAAGCCATGCTAACGTTGTCTAGGTATTGGTGCCTACCTGGTCCGTCTCGGCCAGCGTGCTGTCCAGATTGAGGGTCAGCCGATCATCCTTACTGGTGCTCCCGCCTTGAACAACCTGCTTGGTCGCGAAGTGTACACTTCCAACCTCCAGCTTGGTGGCACTCAGATCATGTACCGCAACGGTGTCTCTCACTTGACTGCTAACGACGACTTCGCTGGTGTGTCCAAGATCGTTGAGTGGATGTCGTTTGTTCCCGACAAGCGCAACAACCCCGTCCCCATCAGCATTGGCACCGACAGCTGGGATCGCGACATTGTCTACACCCCTCCTCAGAAGCAGCCTTACGATGTCAGGTGGATGATTGGTGGCAAGCAGGATGAGGATGGCTTCCAGCCTGGTCTCTTCGACAAGGACTCCTTCGTCGAGACTCTTGGTGGCTGGGCCCGCACTGTGGTTGTCGGCCGTGCCCGCCTCGGCGGAATCCCTATGGGTGTCATCGCCGTCGAGACCCGCTCCGTTGAGAACATCACCCCTGCCGATCCCGCCAACCCCGACTCGATCGAGCAGGTCAGCAACGAGGCTGGTGGTGTGTGGTATCCCAACTCTGCCTTCAAGACTGCTCAGGCCATCAACGACTTCAACTATGGTGAGCAGCTGCCGCTTATGATCCTTGCCAACTGGCGTGGTTTCTCTGGTGGTCAGCGCGACATGTACAACGAGGTTCTCAAGTACGGTTCTTTCATCGTTGACGCCTTGGTCAAGTTTGAGCAACCCGTCTTTATTTACATCCCACCTTTCGGTGAGCTTCGTGGTGGCTCGTGGGTCGTCGTCGATCCCACCATCAACCCTACCGCCATGGAGATGTATGCAGACATGGAAGCCCGCGGTGGCGTCTTGGAACCAGAGGGTATCATTGGTATCAAGTACCGCAAGGACAAGCAGCTTGAGACCATGGCACGCCTCGACCCTGTTTACGCTGGGCTTAAGAAGCAGATCAGCGATACCTCCCTCACCAAGGATGAGATCGACGAGATCAAGAAGAAGATGACGGACCGCGAGCAGGAGCTTCTCCCCGTGTATGCCCAGATCAGCATTCAGTTCGCTGATCTCCACGATCGGGCTGGTCGCATGAAGGCCAAGGGCGTCATCCGCGAGATATTGGAATGGCGCAACGCTCGTCGCTTCTTCTACTGGCGTGTGCGCAGAAGATTGAACGAGGAGTACATCCTCCGCCGCATCGCCAACACGACTGCCGCTGCGGGCGTGCACGGCAAGGGATCAGGACCCTCGCCTCAGGCCCGCACCCGCCACTTGCGTCTCTTGGAGGCCTGGTGCGGCATTGCCAACTTCGACAAGGCCGATCGCGAGGTTGCGGTTTGGTACGAGGAGAACCGCAAGCTTGTGCACGATAAGGTGGAGAACCTTAAGAGCGATGCCATCGCTGCCGAGATGCGCGAGCTCATCCGCGCTGGCTCCATGTCCAGCAAGGATTCCACTGATAGCCCTGCATGGAAGGGCGTCCGTGAGATGCTTCGTACCATGCCAGTGGACGAGAAGGAGAAGATCCTCAAGTACCTTAAGCAGGTATAAGAGAGTCGGGAAGGGGATAGGCGAACCAAAACAATTTTGGTGCGGGACGTGAAGAGAAAAGTGTATGATGTTTAGAGAATTTTGGGTTTGCATGGAGACTGGGTCGGTCGTTGGCGGGAGCGGAGTTCTAGCATGATTGGGATTTGGTGCGACATAGGGTTTTGGCGGGCGATATCATGGTTTTTGTTTCTGCTTGCTCAGTTTCACATTTTGCTCAGCGATGGCGGCATCTCAACGATCTGTTACCTAGAAGTTAGACCTGCCAATCAATTTTACATGGCGATTCTTCAAAGTGCTGTCTTATGCAATAGTGAAAGTCCGTGTCGTGATGGTTCTAACGGGTATTCTGTTGTGTGCCATCCGGTGGTCGTCTTAGGGACTCTTAGGTTGGGAATTCGCCATTACACTTCAACAACGAATAGCCGTTGCCCGGCTAGCTCAATCGGTAGAGCGTGAGACTCTTAAGGAGGACTCCGTAATCTCAAGGTTGTGGGTTCGACCCCCACGTCGGGCTCAATTCCCGTCGCAGACGATTCTTTTTGTATTTTCATTTTTCATCTTTTTCTTATTCGGCTTGAATGAAGCAAAACAATTTCGAGATTGACATCTTTTTCTTCTTCTCAGGTTGAAAGCCTGTGCAGTAAGCCTATTTTGTAATGGGTGTTTTCGGATACGAAGGCTTTAGTAACCGGTATTGCGTGTATGGAATACAGCACATAATTATCGGTATGGAACGTCGTTGGTGTCACAAGGGTTACACGATCTCGAACCGCGGAAAATATCTCTCACATCGAGAACGTTGCGCCGAATGGATGGGTTGACCGGAGGAAATTTCCCTTTTCTTTTTTTCACTTTTCCAAAAGCAGTAGAACTTTCGGACATAAGAGCCACGATCTGGAGTGATTCATTCAGCTGGGTTAGGTCAGCTCGCTAATCTGGAGGAGGATTGCTAGTTTTGTTCCGAAGATCTTTCTAAGCTTGTACCATCGAAGTCCATGCAAATTCCAATCCGATGAGCGATTGAGAGGGAGATGATTGGACAATTCCTTGCTACCTACTTCGCTTTTTTTGAGATGAAAATGGAAATGTGATCAGTCACTTCGCGAAGTTCAGGGTTCGCAAGTTTCTCCTGGTTTACTACCCCTGAGGCCTTGAATGAGGGAGGGGAGAATCAGGCCAGAGTCAAAATAAGATCAGGCCATGTCTCTTGGTCTTGTTTACTGTTTTGGGAGAAGCTGCCCCTGAATCTGCATATGTAATATATATATGTATGTGTGGTGTGAGAACCCTGTGGGTTGCATGCATGGTGGGATGGTCAGCCACTGGGGATTAGGCGCGGTGCCGGGAAGAGCCTGAGTTCGACGTCGGTGCCTTGAAGAACGTACATACTTCATCCCCTGCAGTTGGTTTCTCCACCTCGAGTTATTTTCTGCATTGTGCTTTTTTGAGGCTGTTGGATGAGAGTCTAACGAGCTTTGTGACTTTCTCTACATTCGACATGCAGCAAATGGGACGATCGTGATGATGCACCTGGTGAGCGCCTCACTTGCAGCCCAGAAGAAAAGAAGCAAAAGAGACAAGTCCGAGGTCTCTTGATTGGTCCGGAGGTTATTTCTTTCTTGACAGGTACAATAGACATTCTCTGGTGGATGATTTCCGTTTTCTTGTCCGTTTCGAACCCGTTTTGGTGGCTCAAGTCCATCGGCCGATGTTGCTGTCCTCAATTTCGATCGCTGGGGAGAAAAAGCCATCTCCGAAGTCAAAAGCTGATCAGTGTTTTCCTTGTGCAAATCGGGTGAACTTCCGGATCTTCACACCCGTCACCGCTTTTTCGGGATATGTATCTTTCACGTCGTTTTTAATCATGATGAGAGAGATCTGAGGTGGCTTGTTGATCACTGTTACACAAGATCAAGTCCGGAATGTGTGGATAACCCACCATCCATCCACCCTGAACCACCACGTGCTTTTAGCTGATTTTCTGGTTACACGATCCTCATGGGGGCGATATTCTTCTCTCAGCCTCATGACGAAGCTGGCGTTAGGGTAAAAAGCGACTCCGATGGCTCTGTCTAATTGTTTCTTTTGCCAGTCATGGACGTTGTCATAGTTGTCAATCGGTCTTGCAATGTTTCACGCCTGTTACTGCGAGATTTGGAAAAGGAGTTCACCTGCAGCAGATGTTTAAATATAAGTCTTGATTCAAGTTTTGGCTGGTGGATGTTCCTATCGAGGCACTCTATGTCGAGGCCCGAGCATTTTAAAAATGAGAAAACACTGACGCTGTAGGCAAAACCATGTGGGTAAAATCCCCATTGTAATAAAAAAACACCTTCCGTCATCATCCCCATGACCCTGTGTCCCATTGTTTTACTTCCTCCCTTTAACCTCCCCAATGTGTCAACGCCGGCCAAGTCTCACCCCCGTCATTCCTTCCTCCAGTGAGCAGTAGTCCGATTTGACAAGCTCAACAGGGTGCATTCATTCGATTAACGGAGCCCGAATAGGGCCTAGGGACAAGGAGCCGCCATTTCCTGTCAGACTGGGGATGTTGGCTCGACGCAACCAAGTCCCACCCCTGCGGAGCAACCCGAGGATTTCGGGGCAACAAAGCGTATTCCAAGAACTCCAATCCCCCCCGTTCGGACTTTTGGTAGACTTCGAACTTCAGTTGAAATATCCCATGTTTGTTTTGAATTTTGACGTTATGAAACACGAATGTTGCCTGTTCAAGTTCTCGTGGTTGGGCCCTGAACGAGTCACTGTGTGTCGAAGCACGACTGCTCAGCTGACTGGGTGTGTAAGCTCGACTTCCATCGCTGGGAGCAACGCCGCGACACGATGGAGGAGCCTGAGTGCCGATAGGAGCTCCACCGTGACTTGAATTGCTGGAAGCAACGCTGCGGTATGATGGGGGAGGGCTAGTTTCCGGACGTGGATTCACGGGCAAAGGAAGGCGCAAAGCACAGCCGCCATTGCTTGAAGTAACCGGTGGCATTCGATCATCTTCGAGTTGAGACTTCAGGGGCCAGATACTGCATGACGCAGCTCGACTGCCCTCACTCAAAGCAACCCTTTGACCGTACGGGTCTTGTTCGAGATAAACGATGCCGATGAAATCTTCTTCCGGGACTCTGTGCCATGTTGTGACGATCATGAAGCTAAAGGGCTCTCCGCCTTGTACAGTTCGTCCGAAGGCCGTGTCTTCGTTTGTAGAATGCACGATTTCGCATTGGAGGAGTTCGACCTGCACCATACTGACAGCGCGCGTCCCGTGCGATGAATGGTTGAGGAGTGATGCAGAGTATTCCAAGATGTGTCCGAGTATTGTATTAGAAGTTGAATGCTGTTACTGCCAATGACAATGATGATGTTGAATTGATGGCGGTGGTTGATGTTCTGGTTGTGGAAAATGGGAGCAGTGGAATTTCTGGACGCAGGGAGATGGCCTTCGAACACTGGTGGGCCCTGTGCACCCCTTACTTCCCTTTCTCGATCAAACTTTTTGAGTATCTTGCTGCTTGTCCCTGCCATCGTGCTTGTTTCATACCTGGAAAGATGAACTGGGGGTGAGGTACGCCAAATCATGAACCAGCGGATATCCGTCCTTGGCAAGGGCGATGTCCATGAATTCGACTCGTCGGTCCCGACCAGCTCTGTTGTTATGTTAAAAGGAACAATCTTCAAATGTGTCGGTGATCACCCACCTCGAGTAACTCACAGCCAATTCACTTTGTGCGGTTTATTTGGCGATCCCCGGTTACACGATTACCGAGCTCAAGATCTCGCTTATCTTTGTAGGGCGAGCTTGCTGCTTATTCTCAGTCTTGAGGCGTAATTGGTATGTGCGACGTGCCTTACCTTTGGCGGCACTCCTTCTGCTTTGTTTCCTCCTTGTTAAAAACCAAAGGATGTGGAGGGAGGTCAGGTCTGCCCAGTCGAGTTGGGCAGCTACAAGAATCACAGCGGCAAGGAGGGACCAGGACACAAGCCAAGAACTCACAGGATGTTCGAAAGCGAATACATTTCGAATGCTTGGTTGCTCATTGTTCAAGGTAGGTTGGTATCCAGATGTCTGATCCAAGTCAAGTCTCCAACCAAAGCCGTTCCAAAAAAAAAAAAAAAAAAAAAAAAAAAAAGGCAATTGATATTCGTGCACTTATTATATGTGTGTTATGCGTGTGTTATGTGTGTGTTATGTGTGTGTTATGTGTGTGTTATGTGTGTGTTATGTGTGTGTTATGTGTGTGTTATGTGTGTGTTATATGTATATATATAGAGAGAGATGTATATAATTATGGGTCTTATTCGTGCACTTATTATGTGTGTGTAATGTGCGCGCTATGTGTGTATATGTATGTGATATCTGTGTATATATGTGTGTGTGTTATATTTATATATGTGTGTATTATATGTGTATATGTGTGTGTTATGTATGTGTATCGATATGCTATGTGTGATATATGTGTAATAAGTGTGTATACATATGTATATATGTATGTGTGTGTGGTGTATGTGTATATGGAGTCTGGGTATTAGTGCACGAATATCAATTGCCGTCGGAAATTAGTGTTGCATTGTCGAAAAGAGATGTATTGCGGCTTCTAAAGCAGTGGAATATGATACTGATGGTGTTGTGGGCTTGAAAGTAACTGATAAGGAGGTGTTGTGTGTGTGCTTCTTTTCCAAAAACGGGTGCTCTACACGCCCTTCATATACCTTTTCCCCAATCAACCTGGCAAGCATCTTGAATTTGTTCATCCCATTGTTGCTCCTCACGCGAGGCATGTCGTGGCACCACGATGTCATGATGTCGAGTCCTGAGTAACGGCGTGATGGTTGTTTGCCCATCCATGGCAAAGAAGAGCTTTGATCAATGTCTTTGGTCCCAGCTTCATCCTTTCATCTCATCGAATTGACCAATCTGGCCAGAGAGTCAGCTATTTGCGAACCCCGATATCACGTCCCACGAAGCCGATCATTTCCGCGCCTTCAATACCCGTGGTGTTTATCGGCCATCACATAGTATCACCGAACGAGGGAGTTTGTTCTGTTTTCCGAACTTCCCCTTGTTATCACCGCCTTTCCCGCAACCCAGAGATATCAGATACCAGTGGTCGTGATGAAGAGACACGCCACTTTCATGACTGTCCTCGACAACCGAGAAGTGGATGGCATGGTGGTGCCCTCATCTGCATCAGATCAAAAGTGACAGTGAGTCACTGTGTAGCCACGGCATGCTGCCCCCCCTCTTGTTCGTGTGCCCTCTCACACATCTGCCCTGCCAAAGTCCTGACGCTGTCAACAGATTGGAATTCCACTCGGAAGATCGAGACTACCAAAGGACTGAGATTCCCAGAGGAGCGAGATTTCCATGAAAGTCTTGACTGCCAGGCAACTGAAAGGAATGTTGAAACTACAAAGGTTCGCAACTGTGGGCAAGGAAGTTTCCACCGTGACGTTCACCTGTTGGTTGTTCTGGTCGTCGTTGTAAGTCAGGGGCGGCTCGCCCTGGGTTAGGGTTAGACGGTATGGTATCGCTTCCTGGTAACATAGGTACTTACTTGAGAGGCCGAAAGTGTTGCTCCCGTAGCGAACTCTCGGCGTGCTCTCGCATGTGATATTTCAGTAACGTGTGGTGGTATTACCAGGTCTCTAAAGCTGGGTTTGTCCAGTTAGGTAAGGTACAGATGAAATTACGGCCCCGTTTCTACCTGTTCCCAGCCATCAGGTGTTGTCTGATTGTTAATATCTGAGTTTAAACATTCAGTTGAAAAGAGTAAGCTGAAGTACTGTACAGATAGCATCTAAGCTCATCCCAATGTGAATTAATTTGGTGAAACCCAAGACTGAAATCGAGTAGACCCGCTGCCCCCTCGTGGTCTATGAGACTACGGTACCGAAAAGAAGAAAGCCCCAAACACCTGGCCGAGATCCCCCAACTCCTGTACACTTTGCAAGAACTTCTTCACCCTGAGGCCCTTATCCAAGTTCCCTCGCACAAGACTTGATTTCTGCCACCCCGTAGGTTCCCTCACAATTGCATCTGATCTCCAGATACTCATCAGTAACAAGTTCCACAGGTCCAACAGCAGTCAATCACACAAAAGAACACGTACCATCGCCGACCGTGGACCACCTCTCTCAACGGCTGTGCTGCGGCGGCGGGCTCACCGAGATCGGCCCGAGAGTGAGTTCCGCTACGGTGTGCGAGCCTTCTTGTCCGATACACATTATGTAGACCGCGAGGCCATAGTGTCCAGCATAGCCGATGGATAAACTCTTGAAGGAAAACGTGAGAGCGAAGCTCTGGTCGGTGGACTCAATCTCCTGATTGGTTTTGGCAGAGACCCAAGGTTGCCCCTGAAGACCATGGACTTGTTGCTCGGTCATGGCGTCAATAAGCTGGACGCAGGCGTTCACGCATGATGTTTCTGGAAAGTCGCTCGTCCAGACCGCTCTGACTCTGAAAGAAATACTCTGGCCAGGGGTGACAGAATAGCTAGGGTGTTTTACGATCTCGAGAGACGCGGGTGTGTGAGGAATATCCCAAGACATGTTGATGATGGAGGTCCTTTTTGGTTGTCTGAAGACCGCTGGTAAGACTGGCTGGGCTGTACTCGATGGAAACTGAGAGGTGAGTATCTGCGTGTGTCGAGTAACATCAAAGAGGGAGAGAGAGTTCCTGGCGGTTATATACTTTCAAAAAGGCAAGCCTCTTCTCGTCGTCTGACGCTTCATTCTTTGTGTCCGTGATGCCTGGAAAGCTGATACACCAAGGTCGTCATTTGCTCATCGGTTTTCCAACCTGAGAAATAGGATTCGGTCACAGGGGTGTTGTTTTCTCAAGAACTAGATCAGGGTGAAGACCCAGGAGGTATCACACCGTTAAGTGTGCTTCCAAGTTGGTAGAGGTTCATTCTCGATCCGACCCCTCGGTTTGCTAGTCTCACTATCAGCGGCTTGATATCCGGCTTGAGCATGTTTCAAGGCGGGAAACACTGCCTCCACATGAACCTCTTGCTCATGACTGGTCGTGGGGTGATCCATGCTCAAAGCCACATCCAACTCCCCGGGACTCGAGTGTAACATGCCCTGGAGTGGTTAGCTGCGTCCTGAATGCGTGGCCTTCGTCACGCCAGAGTGCTCATATGCCTGAACTCGCCCTCGGGATCCTTGATAACGAGATGGGATTTATGCAACAAACAAGGGTGTTCTGCACTCAGAAACTCGTGAGTTACCGGCTTTGTTTCCCATATCTGGCGTGACCTCACATGTTGGTCCCACCACGCCCGTTAACATAATCATGGTGGGCGCCACGAAGAAGTGACTTATCGTTCTGTGGCGTCAAGCTTGGACCAATAATCATTGAGCTACTGTCACCCACATGCCAGACGAACAGGGAGAAGTAAATTCTGACAAGACCCTGACGGAGCAAGCGAGCGGTTCCGTTTTCAGCTCGCTCTCGCCGGTTCAATCTCCAAGCTTTAGTGCTATAAAAGCTCTGGGGGGTACCTGTTGGTAGCGTTAGGGCTCACTTTCCGATCTGGAAAGAAACTTCCGGTGCTGTCGATCAGTGCCTTGAAAGCAGTTAGCGGAACGGTTCCAGAACCATCACACACATGGCAGATGTGAAATCCGCTCCAACAGAGACCATTCCTCGAATGGAGTGCTGTCTAGACCATGATAAGTCAGGTAGTCTAGAAGGTTCGGATATGGACCGAACTCCATACCTTAGTTGAAGCGATGATTTTCAACAATGGGAGCATGGGGACTTTGACATGGACAAGTCAACTCGAATTCTGTATTTCCGTGCATGGTGGTTGTATGCGCTGAGCGGCGGTACGTACCTAGCTGACGAATGGGGTTAGCCGCAAACACCGTGCATATAGCTGCATCATCTTGCATTCGATTCAGATGCGTGGCGACGCCCTCCAAGATCAAGATCACAGATCACGAATTACATTATTACCCCGTCCCCCAGTCGCCATGAGAACTTGCGCTGTCTTCTTCCCTAGGTGATGAAGTCAAACTAGTCCATCATCTTGGCGCGAAGTCCCTGCAGATATCAAATGCCAATCGACTTGTTATCCAGATGTGGAAGGGGAGCGATAGTCCCGTGATCCATTCTTGTTTGCAGCTCGCCGTATTGGGTGTTTTAGGACGATGGACATGCATGCCGCGTGGGGTCCTGGTTTGCAACCAACCTATGTCCTTGACCCCTTGGGAGTCTGGAGAGTTTCTGGTACCATCAGAACTACGGGTCCTTGGCTGTCCGAGACTCGATGGCCCTTGAGGGTACCGTTACCGGTAGGCGGACCGAAGATTTTCGGATGTCTTCCGGAGAAGAGGGTCTCGAGCCGCCCAGCCAAACTAGAATGGACAAGTTTGCAGGGGCACATGAGCAAACCGCATGCAAGGTGAGCGTGTGAAGTCCACCGAGGTGTGATGTACTCTTTGTAATTCTGACGATACCGTCAAGGGGAGTTTTGGTCTGTCTTGATAATCATATTGTCAGCCGGCAATGTGGGCAATTTGTATGGTGCGATGATACGATGCAAAATTCAATTGCGCATCGGAGAAAAACCTGGGGTTGGAAACCGATCAGTGCAGATGGACAGGTACCTAGATGACTGATTTGGTTCCAACTTTATGAGACGTCTGCTTGTAGTTTTCTGGCCCAACCAGCCAACAGGCTTGATCAGTACCTAAGGTACCTAGGTGGAGCTTCGGTGCATATTGCCTTTGGCGAAAAAGCGGTCTGCCACTGAGGTACTCTCGTCACATCCTGTCGTTGACGGCCTTGGTGTATGGAGGAAGGAGTGGGCCGTTGAGATGATCTAGAACGCGAGAAATCCGTGATCTATAGACAGAATCGATATCCCCAAGAAGCATCGGCATTCAGGTGTGTTCCTTGCTGTGAAGTGACACAAGTTCAATGTAAGGAGAGACACGATCTCCTACCCGGCCCATCTGGAACATGTTGCAGTGAATCAGCGGGAGGGAGGCGACTGCCTGGTATCCACACCTGGTTCGAGGGATGGAACTGCAGCCAACTGAGGGATGATGGGATTTCGAAGTGGCGCTATGCTCCTCAATCGCGGTGAGCGTGACTTCCAACTTGGGAAATCCGTGGGCAGCAAACAAGGCCGAGGAAGGATTAGTCTTCTCGCGGAAGATACAAAGCGCAGTGAAAACTGGGTTCAACTTCTCCAGGTTGTTTCTGAAAACAAGTCCTTGTCCTCATCTGCCTGATTTTCGAGAAACGAGTCAGAGCAATTGCATGGCCATAGTATCGATCCAGGCAGCGTGATAAGAATCTGGAATCGAGAGATCCACCGTAAGCCTCCCGATACGAATCTGGACGTGACGAAACAACCAAGACCTCGGAATGTGCCGTGCGGTGATTGGGAAAGCGAGAAAAGTTGCATGAGACCGCCGGGAAGGGGGGGGGGGCGGCCTGATACCAAATCAAGGCAGTCCAGCCTACATGATGCCCGAAAGCTCAGAGAGATACGATCCCAGAAAAGATAACGCCACAAAGCCTGACCGGGAGCCAAACTGTCCACCATTCGGATGAGAACTGAGCTTGAGATGGAAGACCGATAACCTGAGGTCTGCAATGGACGTCTGCCCACAATTTCCATCGAAGACCAGCCGTCGTGAAGTCTCTTCTCCCAGGTTTTCCAGGCTAGATGTTCGCTGCCTAGCAGATCAGTGTCTCCGGCCGTCCAGGGCTTTATTGGATACGATCCCGTCCACTAGAGAAAACCCTTAACCACTCTCCACAGCCTTCTTGCCGTGGTAGAAACAGCCCTCTGTAATCTTGATCACGCTTCAAAAAGGTACCAAGGCAGCTTTCACGATCAGAGTATCAGGTCCTTAATCAGTTTGAGAACTCTATACGAGTCGAGGTCGAGAGAAGCCCCCCCCAAATCGGACATCTGATTCATACATACCCCCCTAGTGGCCAAACCCTCATTGAAAAAATCACTAACAATCCCTTTGAGATCGTGAGGCTAGTCAAGGAATTCCAAGTCGGCCAAGTTGAGCTGAACACATCTGGTATTCAACCGCTGTATAGGTATTCCCTCTCTACCTACCGAACCGAATGTCTTCACTCACTCACATTTCAGAGACACAAGATACCCAACTAGCGCTTGCACAAACCCCAGCTTTGTAAAGTAATATCCCCGCTGTTGAGATCCCCCACATTTCTCGGTGTATATCTCTGTTCGCTTGGTGGTTTGACTGTCCTAACCCTTTCTCTGGGTTAGGTAGCTGGACACTCAGACAGTATGTGCCAACGTGGCTCCACCTCCACTCGGCCGCCTTAAGTCGCCGTTCAACACGAAGACTGATTCTCGAGAGACTGAAGCGTTGCTTTCCCGGTTCTCCTTCTTGACTTGTTTTCGCAGCTTTTGTTTCCCCCAATCCCTATCCCTCTACTCATGAAAAGTAGACCTTATCTCCATTTGTAACAAATTCTGTTATACATTAGCTGAGAGCAACAGAAACTACTAGACTAGCGATTAGAAAGAAAAAGTAAACCGGCCCCCTTTTGCGGAAGCGCCATTCCCCCTCGGCGGGATACAAAAGAAAACCGTTTTACCCTGAAGAATGCCTGTGACAACGACGAAAAGTAACGACACATGAAAGTAGAAAAGAGGACTGCCTGTCCTGTATATGCAAAAACGCCCCTCTCGACATGGATATCTCTTTTTCGCTTCCGCCATCCACGCCGTCCATCCATCCATCCATCCATCCAGCCATCCAGCCAGCGCGATATCGTCAGATACTGGTTCCTTCTTCGCTTCTTCATTAAGACGCCCCGCGTTTCCTCTTCCCCCCCGCGTGCTGCTGCTGCTGCTGCTGGCCTCGTGATGACCTATCGGATAGTGCTGCTGCTGGCAGCATTTCCTGTATACGCGACGTCGGCTTCTCCTTCCTGTTTCTCGACGTCGGCTTTTTCTTCCTGTTTCTCGACATCCACGCCCTCCTAAGCAGTCGTGGTGCTGCTGTGGCGAGGTCTCTTGCGCGCGCTGCCGGGAGCTGGGTGCATCTTCTCGTTGCGCTCGCGCTTGAGCTTCTCGTCGAGAACACGGGCTGTTTGGTCCATGATTAGTCGTTTGCTCCGCCAAAAGTGAAGCGGAAAGAAAGAAAAACATACTAAGAACATCGTAACCGAACTGGGGGAACTCCAAGCACAAGCTGCGGAACTCGTCCTCGGCCTCGCTGCGCAAGGTGTGCGACCGGGTGGCCCAGAAGTTGGCCACGGGCGCGCGGATCGACGTGTCGTCCTTGCCGGTGAACTCGTACACGTACCTCGCATACGCGATCTCGCCCTTGGCCGTCGAGTTCACGCAGTGGATCTTGCTTGACGCGAGATTCTTGAGGTTGGCCAAGCCAAACTTTTCCGCGAGCGTGTATACCCGCGCGTGCTTCAGGAGTTGGTCGCCCGTGTAATCCACGTCGGGGATCGAAGGGTCCTTCTCGAGGGTTCGTTGGCCGGCCACCTTTCTGGGGAAGTAGTCGCCTGTATACAAAAACTCGAGGAAGCACCCCATCGCGTCGAGGTCTTCGTTCGGGAATTCGATCTGCCTAGGCTGTTTGTTTCATTGGGTAAGCTTTGTTGGTGGCGCAAAGCAAGCCAAGTCAAGAAAGACGTACAGAGCCGTCATCGGTAAACTCGGCGCACCGGTCAGCAAAGTAAGGGCTTTGCGTCAGCAGCCCTTGGTGGCATGTAAGGATGGTTTCCTCGTCGTTTGACCCGATCAGCAGCGTGACGATGGGGCTGGTAAGGTACTGGAGGAAAGTAATGCGCGGCGCAGGAGTGCTGTCGTCGGGGCCTCCTTCAGCAAAAGGCAGGTTATCGCCGCCGTTTTCGGTGGTCGCGGCAGTCTCAACCTCAGCGCCGGCAGCGCTGGCATCGCCGCCCTCGGTCATCTCGACGTCGGCTGCGGCCGTGGAAGCGACGGGCGCATCCTCGGCATTTGATGATTCGAAGCTATCGGCCATTTTGCTCTCGTGTCAATTGGTCGATTGTTAGATGGAAAGAAAGGTGGTGGTCGCGCAACGAAGCTCCGACCAAAAATGACTATGGATGAACGGGGAACTAAAATCTTACGGTCAAAAATGAACGGTTTTTGAGTTCCTGAGCGATCAGTCGTACGCTGAAAAGATACGAAAGTAAAGATAAACGGTCCTCCCCAGATGATAGGAAGAAATGGATCAATTGATCAAACCCTCAATTGAACTGAATGAATGAATGAAATGAATGAATGGTTGAACGATGGGAGTGGGGTTAGCTGGTTGTCAGAGTACTAATCGCAGGGCAGGCTGCTGCTTTCGTCGCAAAGTGCAAGTTGACCACAGATGAGCTGGGCTGCAAAAATCGGGAAGGGTGGCGCGCCGCGAGCTGGAGCTATTGCATTGCTTTTGTGACCCCTGCCGCTTTCTGGTCGCGGTACCTGGAGAGCTTGCTCGGTCTCTCATTGGTTCTACGCCACTTAACGATTTTGTGGGTGCCACAACCGCGAGGCAGCAAACAGCTGTTTGTTGAACTTGGCTGCACGGGAACCATAGGAGCTTGGGCCACCTGTCAGGGGGCGCACGGATTTTCAGGGGCTGATCGACTTGCACCATGCACCAGATCAAACATGGCGATTGGACATGGTATTCAGGTTGTTCATGCTTCAATTGTTTGTTGTATTAATATGCCCTCTGCCATGATGAATGGCATCGCCAACCACGTCTGCATACCTAGTGATGCCAATATGTAATGATGCTGTCCCACGAGAGCAATGTTCTCTCTTTCATCCATGCCGTTTGATATACAGTTACCAGGGGATAGTAGGAAAAGCTATTACTTATACTACAGCCGTACCAAAATAAAAATGATTAAAATCAAGCCGCTACGAGCGCCCAACTTCCAGACCATGCTTCTACCTGAAAGAACCCACTGAACTATTTCCATCATCTTCAACAATCACCAATGACCTTCGCGCTGGCCCTGCGGGCCCGTCCACTACGCCTAACTCCTTCCAGAGCACCACTTGCCATGGCATCCTTTCCCATCACAGCTGCAGGCGCACCGCGTATTCTTGTGCGCCCGCGTTGACTCCGATTGTCTTCATCGTTCGTCGTGGTGTCGTGAGTGGAGCCCCTGATCGAGGAGCCCGCTCTCCAGCTCTTCTTGCCTCGCACCCGTGCCTCCTCCTCTGGATTCAAGAACCGGTTGATCACTCTGTGATCCAGGATCCTCTCCTCCCTGTCGTTCTTCCCCGCGGGCTCAGTCTTGGGCCAGACGTACCCGTAAAGCTTCGAGTGGCGTTCACAACGAGGACAGTTTGCCCTGGTAAAGTAGGCATCCCTTTGTACGAATGCGGTATTGCAGTTGAGGCAATGTATCCAGGCGGTTTCGGGTTCGGAGAGAAGCAGCGGGGTGAGGGTGTAGTCGCCCGGAACACGATACCGCCGTACGGGCGGAGGTGAAGGCTGGCGGATGGCATTGGTTTTGCTGGACTTGTTCGCCTTCACCACTGGTGTGTTCGGATCGGGTTCCTTGGGGGGCAGTACCTCCACGGCATTCGGAGTTGCGTCCGCAGCTACATCACTTTTCGAGACTGGGATCTCCGGCGTTTCTGAAGATTCTGGCATTGAGGGCGAGCACAGATTTGAGATCTGCATCACATTATAGGAGCGTACCGGCCTTGGCGAGCTGTCTTCTGCTGGTGATGCTGTCTCTGTTGTCGGCAGAATCGCTGGGAAGCTGTACGACATGTGTGAAATTTGTTGAATGCCCAAACCTTGGGCACCGTCTTCCTGCTTCACCGCATCAACAGCCTGTTGCCTAATAGGTGTCGGTTCCGGAGAGAGGATGAGAGGTTGAGGGCTTGCCGAGGCGGGTGTTGTAGCATCTGTAATGCTTCCACTTCCGGCGTCTGAAGCCAGAGGGCTGTGCGTAATATCCGACTCCGAGCTGCCCCTGGACGCGCACGAGGGCGCGACGTCATAGTGGCTGGTTTTCAAGCGCTTCGAGGGGGTGACTGGCGGAGTGCCGAGGGTTCTCCTCCGCTTTTGGGGGTTGACGTTGTCAAGTTCCCAATCTTTTTCGCCTGCACCAGCCAGGAGCTGGCTCAACTGTCTCTTGAGAATTCGCGGGCGAATATCCGGAGTGACGGAGGGAGTTCTAGACCCAACGCCGGTAGCACTTTCGTCTCTCCGTCGTCGACGGAACGAGTATCCCTGCGCTGCCCCCATTTCGTCCTCGACACTTCTCTGCACCGAAGCACTGCCTTCCGCAGGCTGCCACCCGTTGACGAGCTTATTCTCGCACGTCTGACACAGACACTCGCAGTTGTCCTCCCCAAAGTAACTCTCGCTGTAGCTGACCGTGATCTCTTCGCCTACTTCGATATCCCTGCATGCAATAATCTCAATCCCTGCCTGGCCGCGAGTAACGAGCCGGGCATTCGCGTTGCAATCGTGATTTGCGAATCTGGCTGGGCCCATGAAAAGACTGGTCGACTTGCTTCTGCTGCTCACCACAAGACTGAAATCCTTCTTGCGCATCGCCATCTCGGCCTCCTCCTCGGGCGTAATCGTCACCTGGATTCCAGCAAGATATTTGATTGTATCGTTCCGCCTGATAAACCGCCGTGCAGTAATGCTTGCTTCGTACGAGACGATCGAGTACCGGTTGGTCGCATTCACTTCATACGGACAATCGGGGAGGTAGAGTGACATGTACCGCCGCAGGTGGCCCTTGAAATCATCTTGTTCCTTGGGGGTTTTGAGAGTATTGTAGAATCTTTTCAACCCGTCGGTCGCAAGCAGTTTCTCTTCGGCAGTCGCAATATCCGGATTGATGATGAGATGAGTCTGAATGATTTTGGCAATTTCCTCCTCCTTGACGCCCCGCGACGGGTGGTACGATGTGCGGTTTTTGGGAATCGTTGTCCAGTAGTAGGTCTATTTTGTCCTGGTCAGTCAACTTGGTCCAACTTTTGAACGGTTATTGCGCCGGAATTCTCACATGATCAATCAGGGCATCAGTCAAGATGTCATCGTAAGCAGCTAGTTGCGCAAGCGTGAGCTTTTTTCTCGGACCCTTCTCAGGTACCCGAGGCATGTTGCCCGTTTTGATCGTGCTGGCTGTCGTAATCTCAAGAGAGTGTCGAGAGGGAAAAGTGTTGGTAGGAGGTTTGAGAATGAGTGTGGTTCTGCCGCCTTTGATTGATGAAAAAAATGCAGGAGTGTGCCCGTTTGTGTCGCAGACCGAAGGGGAAGAAGGAATGGACGAAGGCCAGCCTTTGATGATGTGCGACCTTCTTCAAGCGAGATGGGGGTCCGAGCCAAAAGAAAAAATGCCAACAACGCCCGTGGCTTATTCCCTTCCTGGTTTTTTGGCGGAATCGAAGGGAGCCAACGTGCAGCGGCTGGAAGTCCTTGGACTGACTGTCGTGAGACAAAATGCGACGGTGAGAAAGAAAACTTGAGCTCAGCCTCCAGCTGCAATTGACATGTCAGTGTCGGAAAATGGGGGCCAGGGGAAGGGAGGCGGCGGACGCAGGGTGGTGAGGAAACGGTAGTACGAGGTGAAGGAAACCGGTTAAAGAGAATACCAAGTAAAAAAATGGTGTCGTGCTAATGTACGAATAAACTATGTCCCTTTCCACCAAAACTGCTCAAAATGATCAATGAGGAGAAAGTGGAATGGACGGGAAGAACAGCGTCGAATTGCATTGCTTGTTGCAACTCCTCTTCCCTTTTCGAAAACGAGTCCCTCTTTCTGGTTGCCGGGGAAATTGGGGGGGCTAGGCGACTTTGACGAGGAAACCTGGCTCGCGCTGGCGGGGTGGAAGGAACGAAAATCGCGACGCCAGTTGTCCCCCAGCCCAGTCGAGAGCAATGCGCAAGAAACATCATTGGGCAGTTGAGAGCTTGGCTGGCTCCGTCCGGACCGGTACATCGGTACAAGCTAAAGAGCTTGCAGAAGGAGTCCCGATTGGGAAAAGCGTTGAATTTTCCCTGCGATTACATAATCACAGGCTGAACGGCAGCCGTCTCCCGGGCGGTGCGAACAATTTTCCAGGCCAGCAGCAACGCAGCACGCCAATTGGTCAGGGTGTTTTGGTGGGTTGGACGACTTCAATCTGGAGCTCAAACCACCACAGCAACAAGAGGTACAGGGCAGGCACGGTGTGGGCGATTGACAGGCAAGATGATCCAACTAAAGGTATGTTTTTAATCTTCAAACAACGCAGTGGATCTGGTGGTTGAGGGACAGAGAAGCTGACTGCTTCTCAAACAGACGATGCTCAACTGCATCGACAACTCTGGCGCTGCCATTGTCGAATGCGCCATGGTTGTCGGACAGAAGAGACACGCCTCGATCGGTACGTGAGCGATGACCCGAAAAGCGATATTTATACCGGCTGACAGTTTGGTTTTCATATTGCTAGGCGATCGCATCGTCGTGGTTGTGCAAAAGCAGAGAGGTGCTCAGGCAGAGGGCATGTCTGCCTCCGGTACTGGTGCCAAGGTCAAGCGCGGTGATATCAGACACGCCGTGGTCGTACGGACGAGACAAAAGGTCACCCGGAGAGACGGAAGCTGCATCAAGTTCGACGACAACGCCTGCGTCTTGATCAACAAGGCTGGCGACCCTATCGGTTCTCGCATCAACGGTGTCGTGGGCCAGGAGCTGCGCAAAAAGAAGTGGAGCAGAATTCTCAGTATGGCACCGATGCAGGCATGATTTAGAGCGAATTTCAAGTACGAATTCAAGCAAATGGAGAAACTTTCGGGTGGGGGATTCTCCTCACAGGGGAAGCAGTCCTTCAGAGTTGAATCATCAACGCGGTCTAACCCCTGAACGGTGAAGAGTGCACAAGGAAACTTTATATGCATGGCTCCAAGGAGCGTGCAAGCAGGGTGCCATGAGTGTATCACATATCACGAATGTCACGACGGATTGATAGCAACAGAGCGGTGTTTACGTGGCGCTGTGTAAACTACATGTACAACTTAAATAGACAATTCTGAGGAGGAATCCATACACCAATCCAGAAGATGAACACGCCCGAGTCTTGATCACCAGTTCCTTTCTTCTCGTCTAAAATAATAGTATCGAAGCCATTTTCCCGTCCCAAAATTTCAATCCCACCGCTAAACGCCTTGAATATGCAGAGATCCTCCAGCCCGCCATGGAGCCCAGGGTATCAGAAATGACCGAGCTTATGATTGGAAGATGTTACCGCAATCGCAGCACACGAAGAAAAGTTTCTGGTGCGGTTAGCTACCTGTAAGTGTTTTCTTGGTGACAGAAAGCTAGGCTTCTCACCATTCCCGTTTCAGCGCTCCGCTGCTGCGACTGAAAGAAGACGGCCTCGTCGTGGTTGCAAGCAGGGCATGTGATGTTCTTTCTCGGCAGCTAAAGCAAGAAACTCTGTCAGCCACTGGCTTCAGAAACCCGCGAAAAAGAAGCCACGCCAGCCGTCATGCCGCGTTGCCAAAACTCCATCCCGTGAACAAGCCAGTGTATGCGAAATCTGTTGCTCAAAAATGCTGCAAAAGGAATGCCGTTTCTGCTGTGTGGCATCGAGCGGGGGTTGATATACACCTAGTGGTACAAGCCGTGTCTATCATCGTAATCAACGTCGTTTTCATCATCATCGTAAAAGTATTTGCAGGTACCCAAGCGCGTTGAGAGCTACCCGGAGATGCCTTGAACGAGAAGATATGGTTGTGATTGGTGGATGTTCTCGGACTCAAAGCCCATGGCCTCCTCATCGTCCTCCTCCATGAGCTCTCCGAAATAATGCGAATTTTGCGCCATGACGGAAGCAAGGTGTCTTTCGGTGCTCTCCTCCACCAGGCAAATATCGGCCTCGTCCTGATCAAGTTGCATGAAGTTGTTCGCCTGCTGTTGTTCGATGGTGGTGTCGGGGAGGCTTTCGATGGGAAGGGTCGCAAGTTCGGCTCCGCAGATTTCGCATGTAATCATGCGACCGCACGTCAGGCAGCAAACATAGACACAATGATGTCCATGTGACGACGACGACGACGACGATGACGGGATAGCACGAGAGGCAACAGAAGAAGTACCCACCGTAGGATCACTGCCCACATCCTGAGTCACGCCAGCCGTCTCGCCAGCGGCGTTGTTGAGAACATTGCGGAAGATGCAGGTCGACTTGGCCTCTTCGGAAAAGTTGCATGTGCGGCATGTGAACATCAGCCTGTGGTCGTTGTCGTCCTCCTTGGGGTAGAGCATGTTGCTGCATTCCGAGCAGAAGCGAAATGTGATTTGCTCGAGTGGCTTCTTGGCCTCGGCGCCCGAGTTACTTGGTGCGGGAGACGACATGATATATCTATCGCTTGATCGAATGAGCGATGTGTTGTTGATGTGAGTTGAAGGAGGAAAGTTTGTGGTTGTAAAAATCGTGGGGGTTGCGTTGGGAAATGT
Source organism: Podospora australis (assembly GCA_033296905.1). NCBI lineage: Eukaryota > Fungi > Ascomycota > Sordariomycetes > Sordariales > Podosporaceae > Podospora > Podospora australis. Next base: position 84,536 of record MU864401.1, on the reverse strand, counting down.
GCAGCAAAGTAGTCTTTGTAGGGAGGGAAGTGGAACGTCGAAAGTTGACCTTTACGCGTTGACTCGATTGACAGTGGTGTTTGGTGGGCGGTGTGGTGGCAGTCTTTCTTTGGCGCAGGGTGAGGGGGGTAAATGCTTGCAGCGCTGCCTGAGGTAATGCTTGATTGCGATGTAGTAGATCAACACAGTCACTGATGGCCAGATGAAGTGAATTTCTCAGCTACCAAGGTATGAAGAGGAAGTATGTGTTTGCAAGAGAAGAAGTGAATTTTGAAAAAGTTGTGGGAAGAAAAAGCAGTTGATAAAAAGCTTCTCGAGAAACTGGAAAAGGACTCCGGCGAAAGTTTGTGAGGCACACCAGGCACATTGTGGGCATCGACAGCGCCACCAAAAAACCACGCCTTGCCCTTTCCGGTTGCCTGTTTCTGAGTGCCCGCACAAGGTTCAGCCAGGTTCAGCGACGGGGCCAACTGGGCGGCCCCACTTGGCTTTCATGCACTGACAACTCAGGTCCAACGTTGAATGAGGGTTTCGTTTCGAATCAAAGAAATGCTCCTATTCACCGAAGTTTGATCTCTGCCGTTCGTCCTTATCGCTCAGGCAGCCCCTAGGATTATACGCACGAAGCCCGGATGGTTGGAATCAACGCAGGGATTACACCAAATTGAAAGTTGAAACATCCAAAAGGCTGAGGCTCTCAGTTACGGACATTATCCGTAGGTGTTTATTATCTCGAGTCCCTGACTACTCCGGTCCGGCTCTTAGGTTCTTGCCTGGGCTCCGGAGGGAATACGCTGTCGGCTGTTGGGATCGCCCATGATCTCCTATTATTACAGAAGACAGAGGAGGACCTGCCGATGATATGAAGCACGGCTGTATTGGAAAAGTTGGTACAAACCTATCACGACCAACCTATCCACTTTCATACTATAGTACATGCAATCCTTCCATCGCGCTACGAATACGTCCATAAGAACTCCGTAAAACTGCCGCAATGTTCGTACAAAGGGACCAGCTGCTCCTCCACTAAAAAGATCAGGCTCGTCCGATTTCCCGGTTTTCCGTCCTATCGGATTGCCTCAAACAGCTGCTTGAACCACTCCACCCTGCGTCACCCAGTGGCCCAATAACTGTCGCATGGCTACAGTTCCCGAAGCCAGACCTTGGTGGGAAGGCTACCTACCTGCCTGCTACCATTACTCGAAGTCTATTCGTCACCTGCCGTTGCCGAAGCAGCCCACCCCAGGTGAAAGCAAGACAACATTGGTTCGGGACCTCGTGATGCACGGTACGTAAAGTGTCTGCCACACCCCTTTTTTTCCCCGGGTACAGGTGACGGTGTGGTCACCCCGCAGAGATGGTGAAGCACATGCGCAGAATTTCCCCAAGGAAGCGGAAAGAAGTGAGGGGTTGATCTACCCGTGATCTGTGATCTGTAATCTGCAATCTGTACGAAGTATGCAGCAAGTTTGTTGGTTGTGGTGGTGGTTGTTGCTGTGTGGACAGAAAAAACAGGGGCAGGGAAGCTGTCCACCGCCAAGAAGCGAAACAGAATCCCGTCTCGCGCTGTATCCCCGCTCCTTCAGAGCACCACCCCGCAACCACTTCCCGCCGCCTTGCTGCACTCCGCAGTCCGCATCCCCATTGTCATTCAAGCAAAGCAACCACCTGCCGCCGCCGCTGCAACCCAACCCACCCATTGATTCTCGTCCCTTCTCCTTCTTCCCCCAAGACGACAGCACGTCATTCCTTGCTTGGTTATAATTCGGGATACCGCTTTGCAAACCCGTCGCTACATTTTTCATACTTGCTCTTATATAAAACTCCTGTTTTGTTTTTAGGGAATACAAAACAGCCCCGCCGTCGCCCGTTGTTTGCTTGCTTGCGCCTATCCGTCCGCAGCCTTCTCTCTCTTCCAAACAAGAGAGGACGACAACAAGCTGCCGAAATACCCCTTTGTAGTAGAACTGATTTGTTCCAAGCAATCATGAGCGACGTAAGTATCCGTCTAACTGTTGAATTGTGACTTTATATCCATATCTTCCCCCATCAATTCTTCTGTTCATCATCCATCTCGTCCGTGCTATTCCAGCTCTCAACCATGACAATGCTAACCTTCGACGATGACGCCCCACGAATACAGCAGCAAGAGACCGGCCTCCCTCCCAACTGGGAAGTCCGCCACAGCAACAGCAAGAACCTCCCCTACTACTTCAACTCGGTCGAGAAGAACTCGCGATGGGAGCCCCCCGCCGGCACCGACACCGAGAAGCTCAAGGTCTACATGGCCACGCACCACAGCACCGCCAAGCCCATTGTTGTTGAGGATAAGCAGCCGGGCAAGATACGCGCTGCCCATTTGTTGGTGAAGCACAACGAGTCCCGCCGCCCGTCAAGTTGGAAGGAGGTTCGTTCTTTTCCCCCCTCCCCTTTTGCTCTCTCCCAACCAAGGCTAATCTCTGCAAAAAAACAAAAGAACAACATCACCCGCTCAAAATCCGAAGCCCTGACCCTGATCAAGGCCTACGAGAAACGCATCCAAGAAGGCGAGACCACCCTCGGCGAGCTGGCCCTTACGGAATCCGACTGTTCCAGCGCGCGCAAGCGGGGTGATCTGGGGTATTTTGGCAAGGGCGACATGCAAAAGGAATTCGAGGACGCCGCCTTCGCTCTCAAGCCCGGCGAGATCTCGGGGGTTGTGGACACGGCCAGCGGCCTGCACTTGATTGAGAGGTCGGTCTTTTCCACGCTTTACTGTCAGGGGTTTGGGGGCGTATGCTGATTCTTTTTCCTTTCCTTTTGTATCATATAGGCTCGAGTAGGACTCGCCAGTCTTCATTTACGAGAAGCAGGCTGCTGCTGTGAACAAGTCGGAGAACGCGACAGGCAAGAAGATGGAGAAACCGGTTGGGGGACGCACGCAGAAGGAATCCGAAGAGAAATGACCGTGGAAAAGAGTGCGTCATGTGGGAAGGGGGAAGACCAATGGGAAATATAAAAAAAAACAGAGAGCGGAAGGAGAAGAAAACAGCCTTTTGAGGAGTTGAGAGAAGCAGAGAAGGTTTTTGACCCCCTCCCAAGAGACGGCGGTGATGCGTTTCGTCTTAACAGCCTAGGTGTTTACGGTGTTTTGGGCGATGAAGCTCTTTAGAGGGGGGAGATTAGGAGTTTGTGGGCCACATCATTCGGCTGAGATTATGTCAAGAATTGCATCCATTTGCCATAACTGTGCTCGAAGCAACAAGATGCCTCGTGGTCTTTGTTTTTCCTTCCATGAAGTCCATCACTGAGCGTCGCGTATCGACCGCCCCTTTCTGCTTGCACTGTTAAGATGTTGCCATACTGCAAATTGCGAACTGTGTAATGCTTACCGCTCGAGCGGGAAAACGATCTGACAGGCACCCAAACAGTGTTTGTTGGACATGCCCCATTGATGTACAAAGCGGTCCTCAGGGAAGATCACACTGAATGTCGAGGACCTAGTAAAGTAGTGGCCGCCATCGATCGACATTGCAGTGTTCACAAAACGCATTCATGATAGGACAGTTTAAAGTAGAACAAATTAATTATCAGCACACAATGACCACGGGAGTCGATGCTCAACCGCAGTTGTTACACTTATTTTTCCTCTTCCATCTAGAAACAGGAGCAAGATGTTTTGGGGGTATATAACGCGCCATGCCAGTGATATCCAAAAAACAAAAGCAATTTCCAAAAAGAAATGTCCAAAACGCCTTGCTCTCCAGGAGCCTTGAAGCTTTCCTACATACCCTTCTTCATTATTCCCCACTCACTCTTCTCCTTTTCGCTGACCGATATGCAGATGATACATGCAAAAAAACTATGCTGACAATAATACACAGGTTCAAACAGGGCAGATGGAAAGAAAGAAAATTAAGCGACACTGGCGACAACCCACGCGGCCAGTGGCGAGATGGTCGAAAACACCACCGTCATGATGCCCAGCGCCATCATGGACAGCGCCGAATATGGTGCCGCTTCACTCTGGGTCTCGTACAGGTAGGCTGTCCCCATGGCTGCGGCGTTGATGCCGATTGTGACCCCCGCGGCTACGGTTCTTGGGTCGTTGTCAGTGGAAAGGGGTTGTTGTTGTTGAGACTCGAGATCATCTTCTCCGGCAGAAGACGGCTTGGAAGGGGCCGCAGGGAGGATGGTCCGCTCCAGCCAAGACCCCACGCCGAAGCCCAAGAGCATCTGATAGACGATCCCCGAAACGACAACCATGGCGGCATTGAGCCCGGTGTCACCGTTCAGGACTGCAAGAACGGGGTTTCCGAGAGCGAGGGTGACGCTGCGCGCTGCGAACGAGAGAGCACGGGACGCTGGGGATACGCCCAGGGAGGCGGCGAAGAGGGGTCCGCAGGCTACGTTCCCCAAGGCCAAGAGGGTTGAGACGGAGAAAACGGTAAGGCCGGCGCGAGAGAGGAGCTGGGCACGGTACTCGTACAATTTGAGACCCCAAGACACAAGGCCGGCATTGAGGATGGAGAGGGCGATATCGCCTGCTGCAAAGTCACTGCTACTGGCTGTGCCGGAGATGAGGGAGGAAAGCGTGGTGGATGTGGAGAGCGTTGAAAGCATCTGTCCCAGGGTGCGGCGGCTGAGGAATCCGTCGATAAGGATATAGGAGGTCATGGCGAGGGAAGTCCAGAGCACGGCGTTGAAGAGACCTGAAAGAAAAGTGCGGGGCCAGGGAGCAAGACGGGGGGAGGCCTTGATAGAAGACTGTATGCAAAGCGTCGAGAGCCAGAGGGCGAAGAGCAGGCAGGTGGAGAGGACAACGTCGTTTTTCCGGGTGTAGCGAAGGGGAAGCCCGACGGCAAGAACGAGAAACCAGCAAATTATGAGCATGGGGTTGTTGAGTGCAAAGGTTGCCAGAGAGATCATCCATGATGATGGGGCGATGGTTGCGTCGGGCTCGGGGGCTGGGATCGAAGGGGTTGTGGCTGTAAGGGCATGGTCTTCACATGACGACTCGTCTCCAGACGAGTGAGGGTAGGTGCTAATGGTCAAAGAGCTTTCCAGGGAATCGCAGATCGACTTGATAGGTGCTCGGAGCACCTTGGTTGTCCTCTGCCCCTCACTCTTCTCAGCGTCTTGAGCTTCTACATCAGCTGGTTTGGACTTCCAGCATCCGGTACCCCACTGAGACATCAAACATTGAAGCGGAAGAGCTAGCATATATGACAGGATGGTATTGAACAGGCCAGTGAGGACTGTCAATACTGGTCAGAAACAATCCTTTTCTTAATTTGGTGACCATGGCAGCTGAACTCACTGAAGCACCCGATGATAGCCCCAATTGTTGTAACATCTGACATGGGACCTTTGCAGATCATGATGAAAGGTATGGTGAACCCAATGGACATGTGGCGGTTCAACAGATCGGCCTAGGCAAGCTGAGGTTAGATATGAAACAACCGATGGAAGGATCGTGGTATGAGACAAGAAACAACTTACAGCCCGCTTAAGTCGGTTGCGGTAGAAAGTTTCTACTCTTGTCCCAAGAATGCACCCGGAGAGAGAAACTACCCCAAATACAGCAGCCATCGCCAGTATTGATGGAGGAAAATCCACCTTTGTCCGGCCCAAGATGTGATCGACAACCGCTATTAGAAGCTGAGCCACCAGCGCAATAGCAATAGCCGTACACCCGTCTGTGAGTCTAGTTAGAGTCGCCTGGTGTATTATCCGGCATGGCAGTGATGGTGTTTGTGGTAAAGGGACGGAGGAGGGCGGCCATGAATCTCGACTTCTTGACGCTGACTGAGAGGTCTGACTGATGGGCGATGGAGAAGCCGTGGCTACAGATGGTGCCAGTTGCGGCCGCAAATATTGTGGTTGTGAAGTCATGGTTTCCTCTGGCATATGGTTGTCCAGAGTGAAGTCTAACGAGTGAAGTCTAGCGAATGAGTAGGCAGCACCGCAGCAACGGGTGACCGGTAACCTGGGATGGAGGGAAGATACTTTCGCCTCTAACTCGAGACGAAATGTTGCAAGTCGAGACGAACCAATGTGGCGGGATGAGGAATAAGAGAGGAGGACGACAGGAGCGTTTGTTTGCTTTTGTTTCTTTACACAGCTTGAGATTGCCTTGTACATATGCCAAAGTGGTGAGACATGAAGATCATGAAGAGGGTCTCGAGAGAAGAAGATGGCGAACGAGTTGCACTTAAAAGGGGGACTGCATTGGCATTGACATTTGGCAGAACCTCGTGGTGTCTGGGACAACTGCACTGCAGCCGGCCTTCGCGTTTGTATTCCCCGGCGCCCATGTGGTTGCGAGTCAACGGTAGGGAAGGAGGTTCTTCAGTCGACCTGCTCCGGGCATGGATGATGGTCACCGCCCTTCGCGGTGGAGGAGGTATTCCTAGACATTCGGCCGTTGTGTAGTGTTGTTGCGTCCTGAAAGTTACCTACCCTTCCGTCGGCCGCGGATCCGGAGTGGGGAGGGGAAGAAAGGGGGAGGTGGCTGAGGGATGAGTGTGTCCCCGTTTACCAAACGCTGTGCTATTGTTGATCAGGAGCTTGTTTTTGCTACGATTCGCCCTGCAAGCCTAGGGGTTGAGCTTCGAGCAACGCTTGTAACCCTCAGTGCCACCGGAGCAATTATCCCTCTCCTCAGATCGAACGAATAGTACTGTTCCGCCCAGCCTGAGGCCCGTGGCTTGAAAGTTGCCGGTTGGGCTCACAACATGGCTATCGGTGATGTAATAGAGCGACACGTCAACTTGTCGGTGTAGGCTACCCTTATTTTGGGAAGCATAAAGGGATCCCCCAAGCAAGTCCAGGTACTCCTGACCAAGAATAAAAGGGAAACAGCAGACATCCGCGGCCCGCGATGACCTGCATATCTCGGGTCAAACAGAGAACGGGCACCAATGCCAGGAACATCTTGCCAGAGAAAGCGAGACGACCGTTGTTTGTGGATCCTGATATTTTTTCTCTCCTCCTTCTGTTCACAGCAGAGCGGTTGAGAACGGGACAGAAATCTGTGCCCCTCCCATCATCGTCAGTTCACTGTCCCAGCAGGAAGGGGGCCGAACTGTTGGCTCGAGATGTAACCTCCTCGATCCCACTCCGGATCGGGAAGGGACAGGGTCCCGTAAGTGCTGTAAACGGACTTCTCACGCTATTACCAAGTCAGAGTATACCTTGTCTCAACTGTCTGTCATGTTAATGACGGGCATGAGCCCCACATAAAGCATACACATACATATGCCATACAGGGTCCGGGAAAGGGGGCCGAAGCCGCGCCTAGCCTGCCCATCGGTACAGGCTTGACGCCACTACCGACGCTGCCTCCGCAAACGGGGAGAATAAGGTGGTGTGTGGCTTGCCGCTGTCCGCCAGCAAGTGATCAAACGGCAGAAACAACTCTTATAACTGGTCATGGACGGCGGGGAGGGAAAGAAATTAGTGAAAGGCGGCAATAGATCAGATCTGACAAGCAAGCAAGCAAGCAATCAGCACGCCAGCATCCGGACGTCTTCCTGTAACCGTTTCCCAGGGGCTGATCGTTGGTGCCCGATCGGGAAACTGAGGATAGCAAACTTTTGCCGTTTTGAGTGGCTGGATCACTTCGCACAAACGAAGGTAACAGAGTTAGCGAAAGAAAATATTAGTAGCGCAAGGCAGCCGGAAACGCAAGCCGTGATTCAGTCCAGTAGGAGACGGTCGTGGCCCAGGCTTCTGGCGGTGGGGGTTATGCATGTTTCCGCGCCCGAAACAACGGTTTTCCACTCTTCTTTCTTCCCCGTCTTTCTCTTTTGCTCTCCCCATGTGCATCTGTGTTGCTTGAGCCGTATTCTGGCTAAAGCTTACAATTGTATGAGAACTGACTGGCACGTTTCGACCGAGAACACAGCAGGAAAAAGAGCCGTATAGTGGGAGGGGCATCGTTTCGGGGTCACGATATGAGTAAGTTTTCCAGCTCACGTCGTCCACATTACGAATCGAGGACGACGCGATACGCTGTGTGGTCGTGTGCGTGTGTTTTGTGTGCGAGGGGTCGCCGGGCGGATTGGCTCCGGCTCCTGTTCACAACAGTTCGTGGTTGTGCTTGTGCTGCCCGGAGCAAAGTTAATTCTGACCTTCCATTGTCCACTGAACTTGAGCCGACATGTATACCATGGGGAAGCTGAGTAGGAACGATCAAGAAAACTCTCCCCACGATCCGCAAGCATCTTGGCGTATGCTGCTGTCGGTCGGCCTTTCATGAGACGTGAGTACCTCCGTTTTTCCCACCCTCCTTTTTCCCTCTCTCCCTTTCCTAAGCACTGCAGAACTAGCTTCATCATGCTGTACCACTGGATCGACTGACGAGAAAGGAAAGCGAGTGTGCTGTGTTGGCAGTACGGCGTGCGAATGAGCCTCTCGACGACTTCCACAAGGCTGATACTCCCCTCCCGTTCGAGCAGATCGACAGCACACTACGCCCAATCAGGGTGATGCACATGCTGGCACTGCTGCGACCGCGGTGACCAGATTTTGCTGCAAAGAGAAAACGAGTCTGATGCTGGAAGATGCTTTAGCGCCGGGCATTTCGGGCCCGAAGGTGCAGTTCCGAGGGGACGCATACGCATGAACCTGTGTTTGTGTGTTGTTGTTCACGACTCGAAAATGTCTTTCCATTGCTTGATGGACCAAGTTTCTGGGTTTTTTCTTAGAAAAAGCAAATGCACCATGACGCGATGCAGAAATACTGGAAGCTTGGGAACCTGGAAATGGAAACAGCAGTAATGAGATTATGGGAGTCTTCGATGTGGAAAACTTCGCAGCTTCCATCGATCGATCGCCAGAAGAAGTGGACTGAATGGTTCGGTTGCTGGCCCTGGTTGCTTGACTGACTGGGAGGGCTCGGCTAAGTTTGCCAACTGCAGACAGACAGCATCGAAAGTCCAGAAACCTGGAATGGAATTCTTCTACTCTGCACTGTGTGTGTTACCGGCGCTGGTGATCGGGGGCGGGCAGAGCCATCTGGGAAGGGAGCCGTTGTGGGTGAAGCGAGACGCTGAAGGCGCTGCAGTAGGGAACGGGGTTCGTGGAAATTTGATTGACTGCATTCATGGCAAAGTCGATGATGGGCATAGACGAAGTGTGCCGAGCAGGGCAAGACAACGATCCCTCCGCCACGAGGCCAATTCTCCGCATGGGTGACCGAGGGAGCAATAAAGAGTATCATGGTGTATCGTGGTGTATCATGGCAACCATGATATGCAGGGTCCTGAGAAAAAGTCTCAGGTTGGGCAAGGACGTGGCCGGCCGTCGCGCGCTCGCCTGGTCATTTCGGCAGACCGCAGAGTCATATCTTTGCCGGCGAGAGAGATAAAGCAAGGTGGAGATGAAAATGAAGGCATCAGTAGTTGTTTCATACGGGCGTAACAGCAAAAGAAAACATAGTGGAAGGGGAAAAAAAAAAATTTATTCTCCTCGATGCAGTGAGAGGAACTTTGTCGATGTTGTGTTCAGTTGGAGATGTGCAGTGGTTCGAGTCCAATGTTTGGGGAATCTGGGCACAGACACACCCACTCAGAAAATAGGATGGAAGCTTGGACCAACCTTACCCGCTAAATAAATGGCGCGGTCGCGGGGCAGACCGAACTGGCCAGCCTGGGTGGGCGTCGTCCCTTGATGCCCAGGGAACGAGCGGCGGGGGATGAAAACACCACCTACCAACGGGGGATATCCACTGTAAATGTTATGCGGAAGTGAACACAACCTCAACTTTCACGTTCACCAGGAAAACGCCACATACCACCTCACTTGCCATCGTGGATGCAGGATTTTTCTCTGAACGGCTGCTGTGTTTCAATGCCTACTCATACTCAACCAAAATCCCTGTATCCGATGGACCCTGAATCTTTAATCAAATTACTGCGGGCGTACGACGCGTCATTCGACGCAGCAGCGGTGAAGGCGGCTTTTTCCCATCCAAATTCTACAGATCTCGTGCATTGGGTCACCACCCATCTCACCCCGGATACGCTGCTCTCGGTTGATGAGTTGGCCCTGTATGTGGTTTTTCCCTTTTTTTCTTTTCCGCTTCCTTTTACATGCCCCTCCATGCCTTGCCGCCCCCAATATCGACGACATCTTCGGTTAGAAGATGCATAGATGAAAATGAAGCCTAACAATATTTTACGAGATATGCTGCACTCGAGAAGTCCGGAGAGGCCGAGAGACTGGCATCATCCTCGGATCTCAACACTGTCCAGGCCTTGAGCGACCAAGAGATCAGGGGTGCTATCGAGGAGTTGAACAGATCCACCCAAGCCATCACCAAGCAGACCGAGACCCTGAAACAGCAGCGGGAGGCCCTGGATCGTCTCGTCAGCAATGATCGCCAGGGTCGCCAGGAGCGAGTTGTCTTTGAGACGGAGCAGAGTGGAAGATGGGAATCCCAACGAAGAAATCTCACCCTAGCGGTACGTGCCGAGCCAGCCCGTTCTTCCCCGCCTCCCTTCCCTCTTCAGATGTGCGAGAATATCGTCTTGACATGGTAGCCCAGGTAGAAGAGCTGTCTCAGTCCCTGAATTCTCATGTTCTCGAGCTGGAACAGCAGACGAGTGAGGCCGGGCCCAATATCCAGCAGACCGTGGAGTCCTTGCTTCTCCCAGACGACAGGCTCTTGTCTAGCCTTCAGAAACTGGGGTGGGAACTGGAGACCGAGGACCCTGAAGAGCAGAAGGATGTCGTCATGTTACGTGAAACATGTGCGAGGTTTGTGATCGAGAGAGGACCCCTATTTTTTTTCTTGCTCGATTCAGGGACTCACATGGTGGCAGGTTGATCAAGTTTACCGTGGAGGGGATCAGGACGAAGCTGGACCGTATCTACCTCGAGTCCCTCGAACAACAGCAGTCTTCCTCAAAGACTTCTGGACCCCGAGTGTCACCCAGCGAAGTGTCTGCCCTGCAGGAGGAAGTGGAATCGCTGTACTCGGAAATCCTCCCCGTTGCACAGATGTCTGTCGAGCAGCAGTTTCTCGAGCCGGCGCTAAGCAAGGTCGATGCAAAGAATGGCCAGGCACTTGCCAAGTCGAAACAAGCAATGGAATATGTGAGTATCACGAGGCGGGGCAGCCGTAGAAAAATGCGGTTCTCGAGCTAACGCCTAGAGAAAGATCCACGACTGTTTTGACTACCTCCTCGATCACGTTCAGGACCTCACCGCCAGACTGGAAGCCTTCAAGGCGTACCAAGTAGCAGCCGATTCTATCCTCGATGTTGCCAAAGCCGAACTCGCCACCAAGGTCGCACTTGCAACGCACCGCCCACGACGCACGACAGCTAGCCAGCGGGGTATGGAGTCCCCGGTCCGTCCTCGACCAAAACAGCGATCGAGGAGGTCCTCGGTTGGTGCCACCGAGGAACAGCCGTTGGAAGAGATCTTGCGAACGCTGGCCATCAGTCTTCCTGAGGCCGAAGATGACACGAAGCCTGTTTCTGTCCAAGTTCAAGCAAGAGAGCTGGCAAAGACTCTCACAGATCGTCGTGTGAAGGCGGATGATGTCGCCAGGAATGTCCAGGAGTCGTTTGAACACATCGCCACTAAGCAGATTGCAGATGGAAAGCTTGCCATGCAGCTTGTTCGGGATTCGGTGTTGGCCGAGAGTCCCTTTGGGGAGGTTCACCTGGTCGACCCCGAGATTGAAGGCTCGATCGCGTTCTTGCGACAGGAAATGGAAAGGATACGCAAGGAAAAGGAGGCCGTGGACAATAACATGGCAAGGCTGCGAGGGAGAAACCCAAAGAGAGATGAGTTGATTCGTCGATGGGGTTGATGCCCGAGAAGCTCGCGGATCTCATGATGAATTGATCGAACCGTCTCATGAAGTCAAGGAGAATACTGGTCCTCCATAACTACAATTCGACCGTTCTGTGATGGTCCTTTCTGCACCAGTCAGCCCATAGCCACAGTACCACGTGAGAAACTCTCGTGGTAGAACTTTCACGCTTTGGTCCGAGGTTCAGGAGGTTCTTTTCTTCGAGGCTTGGTCCAGTGGCAGTATGCCAGCGTTCTACATACCCGGTACTTGAGCCAACGGCAATGGGAGAAGCATTGCACCTTTTCTCCTTCCTGCCTTTGTTCATCTGCTGGTTATTCATTGCTGGTGTCGTGTCCAAGTCTTATCGTGTCAAAGCTTGTCCGCCATCAAGGGGAAAACTCGGCGATCTCCCCTCGTGCATTGCACAGCCTCTGATCTACACTTGTCAAGTGTGTCGATTTGACACTTGTTTTGCTCCCAAGAAGCTTCGAACCCCACACTTTCATCTGATGATAAATGGTGGTGATGACATTTGACGTGTTTTGTGTCGAGTGTCGACTGTGTCGTGATGGGGTCTGGATCGCCTGGGCTGATATCAGCCAAGCTTTTCGCTTCGCGAACGACGCGGACGTTGAATTTCCACCATGACGACACCACTACAATTGTACGACGGCGACACCTTTACACCTGTACAAGTTGACGATGCTTGATGATCATAACATACATACTTCCTAAAGGTGCTGCACGTTTAACTTTTTCCTCATCTCTGCACTCAACAACGTATCAACGACTCGCTCATCAATATCACGACATCACCATCCAACTTCTTCACATATCTCAACTTTCAAACCCAAAAAAATCACATCAACCAAAATGCCGTTGAAGGAAACCATGCGCAAGGGCTTCGAGAAGGCCGCTCGCATCAACGAGGACCGTAAGTTCACCTCCCTCATCCACGGCACACAGTGATAAGACACTAACACAAAATCCAGCCAAGCCGCAAAAGGAGTTCCACGCTCTGCCCACTACCTACCCAGCAGGCGCTCACCAATCCAGTATCACCGGCGGTGTTGACGACATGTTCAACAATGCCTCTGACAACCGCGGGCAGACGGAGACGGGAAAGAGCGTCCTGGGAAATTCGAGCAGTAAGCCCTGATTAGGCGATCTTGATCAGCTTGCACTTGACTCCTTCACGTCAAACCGTCGAAAGCCGTGCCTTGTATTTTCAACAATAAAGAAAAATAGAGTAATAAAAAAAGGTTGCAAAAGCTCACCGGCGCCGCACGAATGCGAGGCGGGTTACGAAAACCCTCGAGGGGTGGGTGGGTTTTGCGAGGGATTGAACCCTGGTCTCTCGGAATTCCCCGGAGGGGGCTCTCGAGTAACCCCCTCCTCAGACCGCTGGGCCATGGGACCAAGTTATCTTTGGAGGGGGTTGTTGTTGGGATGGCAGGAAAGGTGGTATACATACCTCTCTCCGGCGGAAGGAGCGAAAGTGAAAGGCGTGCAAGGTAGACGGAAGGTAGCTTGCCACTACGATGCTTTCTTAAGATTCCAATTTTGCTTGTTACGATTATTTTGGTTGGAACTTTGGTTACATTAGTTATTGGGAATTCTAGTACATGATTCACTCTGTCCGTTTTGGTCACTTGGTATCGACATCTTGAGCAAGTCATGATTTTCGGTTCGTCTCGCGTGACCACGGTACCACCTCGTATTGTTGTACCGAGCATATCTTTGCAATGTTCAGCTGAGCTGAAGAATTTGAAGTCTGACTGCTGAAAAGGCTGAAGCTGATGACGAGGGTTTATATGCTGGATAGCATTGGGGAGGAACCCCCAAGATGAGAGACTTCAGGCCGGGGGATGGGAAGGATCTTGCGGATGGATGAGGATGCTATTGAAGGTGTACTGATGGGGGAACATTGTCTACAGGTCTGAGGACATGGTAACTCCACATTCGGCTGGGCTCGGGACAGTACAGATAAGAATATCCAAAAGTGACTTACCGGCTCAGTCACAAGAGACAAAAGGACCTTGCATCCAGCATAGCCTTCCCGCCACGAGACTCTGAAGGATGAACCTTATCACAGCGGCCCGTCAGCCTAAGCTTTGCGAGGCAGGGATACAACTTGAAAGAAACGTGCACGTTAAATTGTTACTATGTACTTGAAGAAAAAGCTTCTCTCTACCAGTTCTCATCCTCCGCCATGCCCTCTCCTTCCCGCTGTGCCTTCTCCTCGAACCATTACGTCCACCATTCTTTCTCATGATCACGTTACCCCTCGAGCCCAGCCCCCCCCTCAAACCTAATCTCTCCCACCCCTCCATCCTCCTGACCTCGATCCTTTCAGCGTAAACGTCCCTCTCCCCTCCTTACCACCCGCCTGGCAGATCATGCTCAAATAGCCTCCTTAGTAACATTAACACTCACACACCCCCAGCTTCCCGTAACCGGCGTGCCCACCGTAACCCAAGCCAGCGCCTGGTATCTATACCCACTAAACTGCGTCGTGCAAACCTCCCAGTTATAAAAGGGCTTCTCCCCACCGGGCGTGAGCACATCATCGATGTAAGCCGGCACAAACAACTTGTTCTCCTCGTTAAACCCAATTCTGACCGCGTTCGAGTCACCGGGGATAAAATAGGACAAGACGACATTGCTGGCGGGGTTATAGGCAAACGTCAACCCGGACGAAGCAATCCCGTCGGAATAGGGCAGGTTCCAGACAAGAGTGCCGGTGCCGGAGGACCACTCGGAGGTGTTGTGGTAGTAGGTCGAGTAAGCATCTGCGTGCTCGGCCTTGTCCCCGAGGCAAAGCTGCTCGATGGCGGCGCCGGAGTGGCAGGCGTAGAGGTATTTATTGTTCAGCGAAGCGTCGGCGGCGTCGGAGATCTTGAGGGAGAAGGGGGCGGATTGGTCGGGATAGTTTTGGGCGGAGGTGAGGGAGAAGAGGGCCGCGAGGGCGGGGAGGAGGGTTTTTGTAAGCATTTTTGCTGAGTAGATTGGATGGGTCTCTTTGAGGTGAGGAAGATGCTGTGTGATGATGATGATGATGATGAGGGGAGATGAGGATGCGGTGGGAGTTTGGTGATGTTTAAATACTCCGAGGGGTCCAGTTCCGGGTGGGTGCAGATCATCAATCGCACAGCATTAGGCATTAGTACGACGGACTAAAAAACTGATTGGTGGCGAGCTGGGGAAACGATGCTACGTTGACTTTGACCTTTGCCCCGTTAGGGCGGAGTCGATAGCTGAGGTGTGATAATTTCGAGAGTTCGTGTATGCACGCTCTGTCAGCGTTCATGCAATCTTTGTGGTGGTGTCGTCTCGCTAGACGATTATGCCTTTTCGGCTGTCGAGATAACCTCCTGGACCCCGACTCGGAAACACTGGACCTTTCTGGTATTAGTTGAGAAGCGACGAGTTACGAATCATCTGTTCCCAGGACCCACGGAGTTGCACCTGAGACCGTGGGGTGGTCCAATCTTTTCCCTTTTGTTTTTACCGCTCTCTACCACCCAAATACTTAGTTTTCTTTCGATATCTTCGTCGGGCTCATGATCTTGCGTCATATAAGGCTCTATTTGACGGCGCAATCGCCGGGCCGGTGACACTTGCTGAGCACGACTGAGTGGACGTTATTCCCGCAAGACCCGCGGACCAAATGAACGATGTCCATCTGAAATGGCATGACTTTTTCTATCCCAAACTCAACACCAATCTTCTTTCGGAAGGAGCAGATGCTGACCCTGAGGATGATTTTCGCAATCGTTCCATTTGGGTTCTACAAAATCTCGTATTTTTGGCTCTTTGTGTTGCCGGCGCTTACTGGGATGATGTCATGTCATGGTCTCTTGCTCGCTGTGAGAACAGCCGGCCCGGATATACGGTGAGGAGATCATTGTAGCGAATTATCGTGAATACGAGTTTTCCGACCTCATCCTTCCCAAAAAGGAAAGAATGCCGAATAGAGAAGAGCACGTTCCGATGAGGCACTGAGATAGATGAGAGAAGCAGAACCAAAACAAATTTGTATTCCAATGGTCAGTTCAGTTGCTGTTGCCACGTTGAGAAGCTGACAATACCTGAATCAGCATCGGAAAGGTAACGTATAGGTAGCAAACCCAAAATAGCCGTTTGGCTTGGTTGACTGGCTACGAAGGCCTGTCAGATGCATTCATAAAGCCAAACTAGAACTTGATCACCGCAATTTCGTGAACATGGATGTGTTACATGCCGATATAACCTCTTTAGATTCTGCCTTCTTCGACTCCGCTCAACAGCTTTCAGGATAAGGAAACCTTTTGTGAAATTTCTCCACGCCATCCCTGTCCCCTAACCTGTCTTGCACTTTCTTCCATTCAATGTCTTGCATTTTATACCATTCAGCTATTTTGCACCTGCTCCGTTTCGGTTTCCGTCTAGGGCTTTCTACCTCGGGAACAAGCTTATCCAACTCAAAGAAGTAGTGTTCGAGACATTCGTAGTGATGTGGGTTATCTGTATCGTTGATGACCTGAACCGGTTCAGTCGGGTGGCTGGCGCTGTCTTTCCATACCACACCAAGCTCCTCTGCCGCCAGCCTTCCCGCTTGTGTCAGTTCACAACCTTCATCGCGACGGTCAATAGCTGTTGTCACCAAATTCACCCATGTTTTCTCCCAGAACTCAATGAGCCTTGTTCTGTGTCGTTCACTGTTTGTGTCATATCCTGGGTGAAAGATCGACATTATCGACGGCTCCAGTTTCTCGATTATCTCTTCCAAATCACCAAGTCTTGCTGCGTTGGACCTTCTTGGTCCTCTGGCATTCTCCAAGTTGAGTCCCAGTAGTTATCCCCGTAATCGTAATGGTCGACGGCGATGTTATGGCAAGTATGTGGCAATCCCAAAGCCTCAAAGGTGATCGCTCGTAGCATCGTCTTGTGGTGCCTGGCTTGTAGATCCCAGGCTACAGGCATAAGCAAACTGACGCACGCCGCTAATGGCTTCACTGCTTACCAGCCACCGTTACGAAGATAGAAGTGATCCCGTCCTGTGAAAAGGCATACTAAAGGACTGCAGTGATGAAGCGAACATGGACATTCGCAGTTGTCGCTAAGAAGTTCCTCAGGTAGCAGTAGTACAGCTTTCTCAACGAGGCTGCGGAACCAGGTTTGACTGTGAAGCCACCAGCTCTTCTTGAATGTGCCTGGCGAAGTACCTTCCAGAACGAATATCTGTTTCAACATAGCAAACGCCAGATGCCCGCCGAAAAGTCTTCGTTCCACCTCCACTGGGGAAAAGACCAAGTCGGCGCCGTGGTTTCCAAGCCACTGAATGTAAAGAAAGCCAGTTAAATGCTGCTTTGGCGTCATGTAGATATTGCGTTCCTGCAAATCTTTCCACCAGAGGACCTGGGTGATATCCCTAAAGCCTTTACTGTAGGCCAAATCAGCGCAATGCGGATCTGAGAGCCCTCGGTAAATCGATGTGAAGGCCCTGCCAGACTCCATTTGAGAGATGGCGGGCAGAAGCCGGAAGGGGAGGTCCACACCACGCTTCTCCAATGAACTCAAAATGTGTGGAAGTGCTGTGTCGATAACTTTGTCTTTTTCGATTTCAAGGCTACTGATTTCAGTGGCGCCCAGGTGTCGCAGAGCGATCTTGGTGAGATCAAGACGGGCTCGGGCAAGATAGCTGATATATCTCCTTTTACACCGCTCTGATGCACAATCGAGGACCGTCTGCAACATATTCTGCTGATTATATTTAAAAAAGTCCAAAGAGGTTGCCATAACCTTCATGAGCAGTACCGCGGGTTCCGCACAGTGACAGTTGCTACATTTGCGTACACTCTTTCCCGTTCGGCAAGTTTTGCCACTAAGAATTAAAGCGTAGGCAAGCGTGGTGTATCCGAACCGAGATAACTTGTTCAACATCGACTTCTCCGCACTTCGCATCACAAGTGCTAAGCACTCAGCGTTACCTGCAGCGAGATGAAGAGGGGTTTGCCTGAGCATATTCTGCTCTTTTAGCATCCTGGGATAGTTCGTCAACAGTCTCTCGACATCTTTTAAATTGTGCGAGAGCGTGGCTAAACTTAGCGGCCCGCAGCCAAAAGCTAGGTAGGTAGCGAGATGGTAAGCGTTGGGTTCAGCCCTTTGGAAAGGATATCTATGCTTCCATAACTAACCTATGGCAACGGTAGGAAAATAACGCAGTATATCCCATGCATCGGAAATACCATAAGTCCATTGTAAGGTCCAAGCCCACCCCCGGCCGGAAGCATCGTCGTCTGGTACGGTGATGGCGGGGTCCGCTGCGAACAGATCTTCGAGGATTTCCAGAGTGGCTGGCGTCATCCTCAGACCAGCTGACAATATCACACCTAGTGGCGTCCTGTGAAGATTAGTAAAAAAGAGATTAGCAATCGACGTTCAAGCGATGTACTTTACTTACGTGTTGTGCAGGTCGTACACTGCGGCCGGCAAATTGTAGTTCATCAACGTCTTGAGCATCCGCCTGAGCGGGTCAACCTGACTTTTGCCCACTTGTCTTGGTATGTGGGAAAACCATGAAAAGCGCTCAATCTAAGTGGTCTCGCTGTTAAGTTGTGTCCACATCATTCACCAAGTATACTTCCTCCTTGGCTTTGATGCCCATGTTGCCCTCGCGATCCTTTACATATACTGGTATTGTACTAGTACGATAACGCTCATAGCAGCCATGGCGGCGATGAGGCCAAAGAGTGTAATGGGACAATAGTGGACAGAAGTGGACATACCGCGGCTGCCGCATAATGCGTCAAGGTTTGATTATGAGAATCAACTGCTCGTGGTGAAGCACGTCCACTCTCAAGCAGAAATATGATCTTGGCGGTAGCTAGCGCAATGAACTCCTCCCAGCCTCTTTCTTTCGGTACGGGTCTGTGTAATTCACATACGCACTGGTAGGCGGCATTGCGGACGAGCGTAAGAACCCGGAATGCCGGATCTGTGTCTCCATTGACGGTTGGGAAGAACACTAGCTGAGAGCTGAGGCCAAAGCCCTCGGTACCGTAAGCCATCGTGCACGAGACGTGAACACCTAACTTCAGTATACCTTGAAGCATCGATGGCGCAATCATGCCGCCACGCCACTTCCACCACTGTGTTGTATTTTTTGAGCGAGGACACCCAGGAGTATGCTGCTCTTCAACCTTCTCCGAGAATAATGAAAACCCGCGCAACTTGACGTTTCTTCTGCAGCTCTTACGGTTCGATTGGCAGGTGCATACGGGCCGTGTTCCTAGCAATGAGCAGATAAGCTCGTCGGTATGTTGTACTTTGCATCGCAGCGAGATCGGTGTGCTGTCTGGTGCATGGTGCGAGATCTCTCGACCACTCGTGCTTGGTGGTAGATTGAAGGCCTCGGTCACATCGCGGAACTCGCTCAATGCACCTGGCCGGGAGGTAATTCGACGGGTAAGCTGCGTAACGGTCTTCCGTAACGTTTTGATCTCCTTCTGGATCTCCATGTGTTGGATGGTATTCCGGTTTTGAGACTGAGCATGACAATCATCTATTCCGGATTTTATTCCCTGAAGGCTGCTATGAGCGAGTGACTGTGTGTGTTGAAAGTCCGCCATATGGGCGTTGAGATCTGCAAAGCCGGCCTGCTGGATTGCAGCGGACTGCTGGATGGAGTCCTTAACGATCTGTTGCTCGCTGGTGATCTTTGAGTCCATCTGGGTTATATGGGTGTGGACAGATCGGACAGTCGCGCCAACACTATCGACTGAAGTACCAATAACAGCTATCTCTGATCGTACGACGGCAATATCGCTGAAACAGTCTCAGCGGCTGAACCTATTGTCGTTAGCTTTTGGGCCGCCGACCACGATACGTCCCTGCGTCGCGATGGTCAGTACTAGTAGTCAATATACGCTTAGCAGGAATAACGGTACAATTGCAGCGCGTGGATAGCTTTATCCAAGACATTATTGGTTTGCTCAAGTCGCTGCTCCAGTTGGCCGAGTTTCGTACG
Source organism: Podospora australis (assembly GCA_033296905.1). NCBI lineage: Eukaryota > Fungi > Ascomycota > Sordariomycetes > Sordariales > Podosporaceae > Podospora > Podospora australis. Next base: position 64,734 of record MU864401.1, on the reverse strand, counting down.
CTCGAATGGGTAGAAGAGCTTCCTTCCCTGGGCTTTGACTCTGCCATGCAAGCTGGAAGATGGTTGACCGTGAGACTCAAACTCCCTGACCGTGGTCTCGAGTGCCTGCAGTTCTACTCGGACTGCAGCCAACCGGCGCTCCACTGCCGCCGTGGATGTAGAGTGTACTGCCTGAAATCTGGTGGCAGAGGACTTTAATACCTGGAGCGTATCAGTCATGTTGTCAAGCAAGCGCCTGGCAGATGCTTCATAAAGTCATTCAATGCCATGCCGTATGTCTACAGAAAGAGTGGGCTTCTACCGATATCCTCTGGTTGTCCCTTTACAGCATTGAGATAATCGACGAGACCGCCTCCCACTTGAATGCCTGAAGCAATCAGCCCAACAGCTAGACCACCAGCTGACAGTGGATCAGCCATGATTGTTGATACTGGGTTAGGATCGGAATATGATTTTTGTTGGTTGCTTCTGAGAGACAGTTCTTACTGCTCCAGGATGCAAGCAGAGGTGGTCTCACGATGATGAAAAGCGGGAGATGTAACTTGGAAGCTGCTGGGAATCAAAACGCTGCGGGGTGCTTCGACAATGCCACTGCTGCCTTGGATCGAACGGCATTGATTGGGTGGTAGCAGCCTGTGGGAGGCTCACCTTTCCATGCTCGCGGCAGTCATCAATGGCAAATCACGAACCTTCCCGACGTGACGCAGCCTGCGCCTCTGAAGGCAGCCATAGGGCAGACGAGAACAGGCGTGGGGGTTACCGTCTTCGATTATATCAACAAATATGGACAACTTGAATGCCTCAATATACACAGCCAGCCAGCCGAGTTCCGTCCAGGATCGGGTCAGTTTTAGGCAGGGACAATATTCCCAGACTCTTCACAAACTCCCAGACAGGCAAGCCCGTCTCTCTCCCTCGGTTCGACAGCAACTCCCTGATATATGTTCCAACCTGCGTCGCCCCCGTCCCAGACATGGTCATGAACAGCCGCACCGCACATGTCAGCGGAAAGACAGACAAATGACACCCCGCAATCCCGGCCCCAGGTGTCAAGAATATCGGCGCCGTCTGCAGAATCGCCTGGGCATACGGCACGAGCTCCTCCAGCTCTTCCGGGGGCAAGCTCTCATCCTCGGATCCAAGAAAGTTGGTGAACACAGCCACTTTGCGTACTTTGATTTGCATCGCCCAGAAGAGACACATGATGTGCGCCTCTGCTACATCATCTGCTGTAGGATTGTCAGAGCACGGGTAATGACATGCCTCGTATCCCGTTCGGCCCCGCCGAGGCGAAACCTCTCTCCACTTCGTCGGCGCGTGTCTCTCCAGCCAAAATTCCAGTTCCTCCAACATGTCTTCGCACCGCTCCAACAACGAACTCTGCGCTTCTGCTTCTTTCGACTTGGTAGTGGACGGTGATATTGTCAAACTATCCAAATCCACCAGCAACTTTGGAATATCAACGAAAATATCCAGCAATAGATCCATTGCCGTTTTCCTGTTGGTGCCACTCCATGGAACCGTCTTCCACTCCTCCCGACTGAACATGGTATCCTTCCTGGTCACAATCCCAGCGATGGTGCAGGACATCCTCCCGTCAGCCAGCAAGTCGTGAGCCCAGCCGTCTTTGTGCATCGAAGGGTCTCTCGCCGACAGTAGTGCCATTTCTCCGAAGCGATGTCGATTCCACGCCCTCGCCTGTCCCGGTATGTTCGATGCATCTGTCCCGAAAAACACCTCGTACAGCGACAAGCATCGAGTGGCGGCCAACATGGCCTCGTCTGGCGGCAGCTTTCCGTTGTTCCTGGTCAGCGCAACGGACATGCCACGCAACGCTACTGTGTAAGCCTTCAGACCCTCTTCTGTCATTTGTCTGTTCTGCATCCGCTGACCAAGAGTGCTTAAGCAGATAGCCATGACGGATTTCTGTAACAGGGGCGATCCGTGGTAGATCTGCCGACATTGGACACCGACCAGCCACGACGTCAGGGAAAGCCCACCTGCTCCGGCGTAGTCCGAAACCGAGGACGCGGTTGAGCCCGGTTGATACATTTCGAAGAAGAGAGCGAGATAGCTGCATTCGTAAGCCGACTTGGCCAGCTTCTCTGGCAAGGCAATGGTGGAAACTTTATCGACTGTAGTATTTCGCTTCTTTCCGGATTTGACGGTTTTCCGTGCTTCAGTTGACGAGGCAGCGATGGTGAGCTGGAACACAGATACAGCACCATGCTGGAAGGAGTGTGACGATACTGGACCTGCAGCTGAAGTTCTGGCTGCCTTTGCGGACGATACCGAGAGATTGCCAGGGTCGGTTACATGCACAAATGTTGTCTTGCGCTCGTAGCCATCGCATTTGAGACCCAGCCGCTTGCACTGGGCACATTCCGGCCGTTGGAGGTCACACTATCGACCGTTGTAGTTGTGTCAGCGCAATGTGAGTTGCTCAGTAGGGACAAACGGTCACTTACACCTTTCCTCCGCCGACGACAGGTGTGACATCCTTTCGACCTTCCTGGCACTCCAACCATGCTTTGCTGTTATTGAGCGTACGAGTTTCCTGAACTGATCTTGTGGAATATATCCGGCGCAAGATAGTCCTGCAATCGGCCAATAGGGAATCTTACACACGACCCCTGCAGATCGAAAAAGAGTGGGAGAAGTACTGGCCGATTTGCTGTAACCACCTCTGTTCGATATTAAGAGTCAGTCGACGGCAAGTTTTGAACATATACAAGTTGGGAGTTGGCTGATAAATATTGTCTCCAAGGTCGAATTGCTCCGCTCATTTGCTGTGTCTGCTGGCCATGAAACTGCTGCGCCGCTCGGCCTCACGATTACTGTTCACGCTCTACGAATGAGCTTATCGCACTCCGAATTCAGGCTTACGTCACGGGGTCTCGCATCTTAACGTCGGCTAGGACTGTAGGGCTTTCGAAAGCGATTGTGCCAGGTTGGGGAAACGATGTGCCTAAAAGGGAAGCATTGCGCGCCCACTGCGACCCTGCCAAGACTTCTATAATACCCCCATCACACCCCATTCGAAGTCGGGAAAGCATCTCAAACTCCGCAAGACAGTGGACTCCCCGCCAAGCATCTGATCGAAGCATATGCACAAGTATGGCTCCCAACGGCATCATCTTCGCTCGGAGAGCTTACAATAGCCTCGGATTTGAAAAGGGGTACAACTTTGCCCTCTTCCTGATCCTCGCTGGTACATTGGGCATCTTCACCGCCAATCGCCTCGGATATCTCTCCTTTGATAACGGTCTCTGCCCAAAAACAGGCGGCACTCTCAGTTGCTTCTACTATATCCCTGGCTCGTGAGTTTCTGTTTAGGTATTTTCAGAGCATCTGCCCTGCCCCGCGTGCTTATCTGTCCGAAACCGAAGCTGATCGACGTTTGACGGGAATAAGGAGAGATAAGCTGGGTATAATCGTCCATCTCTCAACGATCTTCCCGGCCTGTCTGTTGGTGGTCCTCCAGTTTACCCCCTTGGTGCGCCGACGATACCGCCTCTTTCACCGAATCAATGGATATCTCGTCATATCGCTCTCGGTCATTTCAACTTTCGCGGCTTTCACCCTTGCACCCAACGCCATGGGTGGTGAGCTGTCGACGCAAACTGGTATTGCGGTCTTGGGTGTGGCTTTTCTCTCCTCCTTCGCTCTGGCCATCTACTACATCCGCCGTAAGCGAGTAGCCGAGCACCGCGCATGGATGCTCAGGGCTTGGGTTTACGCTGGGTCCATCATCACCCTGAGGACGGTGCTGAACGCCTTGGTCAGTTTCGTGGGCCAGAACGGCAAATACTACTACGCGATGCCGTGCGACAGAGTGATTTGGGGGATGTTCGGGGATGTGAACCGCACGTTAGAACAATATCCGGGTTGCGCCGACTTCTTCTCGGGTACAACCCCTGGTGCAACAGTGGCGGTGCGAGCAACCGATCTGGGGGGAACTGTGGCAAATATTGCCGCGGCGTATAGTGTCAGCTTTGGACCTTCCATCTGGGTGTCGCTTGTTCTGCATGCCGTTGCGGTCGAAGTATATCTGAGTTTGACACCCGGACCTGGCAAGCCACCGGCTCCGCTATTGGCCGGTGACACACCCGTCCCTACCTATGGATCTTGTGAAGGGTCTTCTTCTGGCTCCTGAAGCCAGCCGGGATGGGCAGTTTAAAGGCGGATTTTGACAATGTCTGTGGAATCATAGATACAGCGTTCGTTTCCTCCGTCGGACGCAGTCTCGACTCGGAACTCCCAGATCACGACTTCCAGCGCTCGCCAAAGAATACCAGGAGCACGAAGACTTAAACTAGGTAGGCTTGTGTGATGATGGCATCGATGGCGGTGGAGATGCGGATCGGGATAGTGGATCCCACCGGATTCCCGGAACCGATCGGTCAAGGATAGTCCATTCTAGAAAGTCTTGGAACTTGCAGCTAAACAACTCGATCTCGTGTCTGCTCTGCTGAGCTGAAAATTCTACCCAGGTTGTTTGTTGATGGGGGCAAGCCCCAACCCCCCCGGCCTCGCTGCGCTCGAAAGCTCACGCATACTCGGAACGTCAAATGGTATCATCACGGTAATTCCTACCTACTTCGGGTACCCAAATCGTAGGGTGCATTCACAAAAGTCCCATGCCTTGAATATCCTGTACCGAGCCACCTTTGAGCATAACTGCGGCCTACACGTGTAGTCGTATACTGGAGTCTAAACACTACGGATGTTCGTATCTGCGCCAAGGTTACAGCAATGGCGGTCCACCATGGGTTGGACCCTATGCGCTTCAATCTAACAGAAAGCCAAGTCAACAAGAAGTCAAGAAACCTGTTATTCCCAGTTCCCGTCCGAGCTCATCCTGACTGTCAAGAGTGCTCGGTAAAATCAGACCAGCCAACCGGTCAACCCAACAAGGAAGTTATTGGTCTTATTCCCGTAAGCAACATATTTGCTGTCGCACAACATTTCCAAACAACGAGATTACTGTCAAAAGACTCTATACAATCTCCAATCAATTTACATCTGTCGCTCGTGTACGACCAACTGCCCGCTGAATTGCTGGTTGGCTAAAATCGCCGGGACAGGAAGGCCGCATAAAATGCTCGGACCTTGCGTGATACAGGGAAATGATACGAGGATCCTGGGGAGGTCAGGTGAGGCTTACCGCAGTATACGAACAGACCGAAGTAACGTCACGTTGGGGAAACACTTTGGGCTGCTGCTGGCTGCTGTTTCCCAGGGTGTACAGGGTAGGGTCTCCACTATGGAATCGCTGCCAACAAACAATCTACTCCATAGATCGACCTCGTATTGGCTCCTTGGTGACTAAAATGGGAGGACCCATACTGTAGCATACGCTGCGACTCGGCAGTGCATATCCGAATCGAAGATTCTACAGTATTGTTGAGAATGAGGTGAGAGTCGTATGTTAGTATGTCATAGGTGAATCTTGAAAATGGAGAGATTGTGTATATAAGAGCTGTTCAAGTCTCTCCTATCAAAGTTCAAAAGTCTCATCATCAGCATCAGCTTCCATCACACAGACTCATCTCACAGTCTCACCTCTTCAGAACTCCCAAAAGTCTCACAAACAAAACAACCGCAAAAATGCAACTCAACACCCTCCTCCTCAGCCTCCTGGCAACCGCCACCTCCGGCGTCCTCGCCGCCCCTCTCGAGTCCCGCGCCGTGTCCGCCATGGCCGAGACCCCCCAGTGGATCCTCAAGGGCTTCAAGCGCACCTGCAACGCCGAGGACACTTCCTGCGTTGTTACTTTCGCAGTCGACACCCAGACTGCCCCCGCAACGGGGTGCACCTACACCGTCACTGGCGCCGGCGCGAGCCGTGCTTCCACCTCCGGCATCACCTGCGGTCCTTACACCATCAGCTCCGGCTGGAGCGGGCAGTTTGGGCCTGAGAACGGGTTCACCACCTGGTCCGTGGTCGACTGGAGCAAGAAGCAGATTACCTGGCCCGCGTACACCGACAAGGAGCTGGTCAATGGCAAGGCGGTTACCCCTGACAAGAGTTATGCTCCTCAGACTCTTGCTTAAGTCTACTGCTTTGGAAACAATAGCAAGAGGAAGACATGGGGGATGGAGTGGAGGATTTAATAATGATGGTTAATGGTCATGATGGTTTTAATGTGAATAGATGGATATTGATATACGCATGGCATGTTTCTTCTTGGCAACTGTTGTTTGACTCCGAGCTCCCCCTAAATTGTGATTGTTCATCCTTCGACGTGATGATGGAAGTGATGGCCTGCATCTACATCCCTTCCAGCCTCCAAGATCACAGCCCAGCCCTTATCCAACTGGCATGGTTTTACATATACAAAATGAAAGACAATTTCCTCTCGGCTCTTCTGAAGTCTTTCTTGCTTCTTCCTTCTTCCTGTTCCCCTTCTTCCACTCCTCCGCCTTTTCTCAAGAAACTTCCGCCGAGTAACGAGATACGCTCATCGTCGCCGGGCCCCCTGTGAAGGGCTACGTGCCGAATTGATATGCTGCCACTCAACGATTAGCCCCGGTATTGATAGCTTTCCAGAGGATGCTTTGTCTCAACTCACTAAGAAGATATTGACTGGCCACCGGAAACTCCCGATGAACCCGCAGGTACTCGAAAAAGTCCTTGGCATTTCCGTTCCAGGTGCTGATATTGCTGGGGGCCACGAAGCTGAAGACTTTCATGTTGACGTTCATTCCGATGTAGAGGTTCCAGGAGAAGCCGCCGACGCTCACGGTGCGGGTGAGGGTGCCGATGGGGGTTGGGTTCCCGAAGCGGGCCAGCCTGTATCGTAGGAAAGATTAATGGTATCAGATAATCAGCAGTGGAAGAGGCGGTTTGTTTTGAACGGAGGAACTAACCAAATCATAACCTCATAATCCCCATTCGTGTTCGCATGCCCCCTATCCGCCGCCGTAAAAATGTCAAACGCCACATTGGCCTTGGCCTTCTCGGCACCGGTGTACTGCCACGAAACCGAAGCCTTCATGGACTTGATCGAAGCCACAGTCTTGCGGTTGGCGACATCTTGCCGAACGCCGGAATAGGCAACATTCTTCACCTTGTTGGGCGAACCGGCCCAGGTCCAGGTTGTGTGCCATTGCAGGCCGCTACTAGAGTAGCTGGTGAGGTAGGTGCATTGCGAGCCAGAGGTGGCGGACGAGAGGCCCCAGAGGTTGTTGTTTCCTTCGTAGTTAGAAGAGGGCGAGCCCGACCAGTAGCTGTATTGGTTGCAGAGGGTGATGGCTTCGGTGTCTTGAGGGGAGGGGGCGGCTTGGACGGCTATGGAGAGGAGGAGGAAGGGGAGGAACAGCATGATGGGCGGAAGCCTCTGAAAAGGCTAGGGGGTTTTGAACGGGATGCCGGTGTCTAGTGTTGAGCATGGTGGTACACATGAGAAAAGATGCCGGTATATATACTAGGACTTTGTAAGTAAATAATTACAGCTTGAGTGAATGGGATACATTCACTGCAACCCATCACGGATTCACTGCATCACGGATTCACTGGAATGTGTGTTGCTCGCCAGCTCACGTCCTCGTGAAGGGATGGCAGGTAACTTTCAAGTAATAATTCACATTGAGGAGAAATGAACACTATCTGGTATGGTAAAGTCACATCCAGACCATGGACGTTTCCGTTGCGTGATGTTAATTGTTGCTAGTTACTTCCATCGTCTTTGCAACCGATGACCCTGTCAAGAACAGAACGGGTATGAAACGGTCCCCTACAACAGTTAAATGAGCATGTGAAAGCAGCCCCATTCCTCCCCACCGTTAAGTAGCAGAAAGAACACATACTTGGAGTAGGTAGGGACTTGAACAATTTAGAGAGCTTATCAGAACAAATACAACGTTACCATGGCTTTTGTGGTAAATTTAAATTCCTCGCCGCCACCAGAAGTGATAGCTCACACTAAAAAGTGATACTGCGGCCGTCCTAGCTTCAACCGTCTTCCTTCCACCAATAAACTCGCTTTCGTCTGATAAGGGTGTTTCCGACCTCCTGGAACTTTCGACAGCTGAGGGCTTGCTGCAGGTCTTTACGTCTCATCTGCGGTTTCAAACAGTTAGCTATGGTGGGCTGCAAATACATGTTCGTTGAGGATGAGTGACGTACCATTTCTTCTACTGCCAGTGGTGGTTTCAGTGAGCTAGCCACCGATGGAACAGCAGTGCTGTAGACGGTGAAGGTGAAAGGCGGTATAATGTCCTGCTAAGACGAGAGGTTCATGATAACAAGGCCCGCGCTAGACTATGGTGTCGTCCGGTGCTGTGCTTGGACGAAAATTGCTGCTATCGTCGTTGCTGGCCGTGTCGGTATGGTTGTGGGTGTGACTGCTGCCACCTGTGTCGGTGCTGCTTGTGTCCGCGTCCTTTTGGTCGCTGCTGGTGCCATGGATGTTGACATCGCAGTGCTCGACATGGTTGCTATCGCCTTGGTTGGCGGTGTTGGGGTTGTAATCGTCGCAATTGTCCTCGTCTGTATCAGCGCAGTCTGTATTGCCATCAAGGTCATCGACGTCGCTGCCGTCTTCCTCAGATTCCTCCGTACTGGCACTCTCCAGCATACGCCGGCGCTGCTCTCTGCGAAGTACCTTCCTGCGCAAGCGAACAGCCCTCTCCCATGAAATTGTAACAAAATGGAAATTATCGTACATGGAGTAGCGGCTTCTTGCAAAGTCCCCCTCCAGTCCTGACATCCAGAGCTTCCACTCGTTCGGCGCGGGTATTGGCTTCGTTAGAGCCGCCAGATAATTGGCATGGTCCCGGGATACCGACGGACCAGCACACAGTGGACAGGCATAGGACTCGCCGGCTGGTATCTTCTTGTTGAGCTTCTCATTGAGGTGTTCTGCGCACCGTCGGACCTCTCGGCGGCAGACCTTGCAGGGGCATACCCAGACATAGTTACCGCAGAGGTGACAAAGGTTATTGTGGAGAAGCTTCCGGGTGGACTCGCGGTTCTCGCCGATGTGCTCTGACGTCTCCGGCTTGAACAGACCGCAACCTTTGCCAGTCGGCAGGACGTAATAGACACTCCCAACAGAGAAAGGCTTTTCGTCCGAGCTGATCATGATACTGCGACTGCCGGTACTGTCACTGTCACTATCGCTGCCGTCGCTCTGGCTGTCGTCACTCTCACCGCCGTCAATCTCACCGCCGTCACTGTCGCCGTAAATGTCGCCGTCACTGACGATGTCACTCTCACTGTCGGTGCCGTCGTCGTTGCTGCTGCTATCGCTGCTGCCGCTGTAGACGCCGTTGTTGCCGAAAGGGCAGACACGACCGCCCGGCTCGCGAAAATTGGCCCAAACTCGGCCCCCGATTTGCCAGAGATAGAAGCAGAAACAGCGGTTCAGCCCATCCAGCTCCTCTGGTACGGCGTTCCTGAAGAAACTCATAAAATCCTCCCCGAAATAGGTCCAAATATTGAGGCTTTCAATAGAGATAGGCTCGTCCTCGCCATCGGAAGCATCGACGAAGTAGGGGTGGGAAATGTTCAGCTCGTGCTGGACACAGCGCAACAGCTGCAACTCGCCCTCACGATAACTCATGAGCTCGGCCTTGACGATGAGGTAGTCGGGCTCGCTTCTCCAGTCTCTCGCATCAGACTCGCTGAGGATCATGGCCCAGATCTCGGCGGGGAACGACTTGTCGCCGGTCTTGGACCGGATGCTCTCTGGGCCGCAGAGAGCGACGAGGTTCCGCACGTAGTTGGTGGCGACGGTACGGGCGTCGAGGAGGTAGAGGTGGTCCGGTGAGGACCCAGCCCGGCGGGCCATCTCGAGAGTCACTTCTTCCATGGGGGCGGTCTCTTCTTCCATGGTGGCGGTGGTGGTCTGGTTGGTCGGTTGGTTGGTTGGTGTTGTAGGAGGAAAGGTTTAGGCTGCGACGAACTTCTGGGAACTACTGAAATAGTCGGTCCTCGGCGGGGGCCCCCGTACCCCCGCTTGTTTTTCGAGTATAGTGATTGTCGACAGTGCCAGTCACTCGCAAACAGAGGGTAGACCCGCTTATACGAACGGAATAGTGAAGCTCAGCAAATGACAACGCAACGCCGAGCTAGGGGAAAGCGGGATGGCTTGGTACTGTAATCTTTGGCACAGATGCGTTCGTCGCCCCCGAAATGTGACCAACAATCACGGGCATCCTGCGAACGCGGCTGGTTCCGCTTTTGACGAACAGAACAGCATCGTGAAGCTCCCTTGATCCCATTGTGGTGGTGAGGCTGTGTAAAGCGGGCTGTTTTGGGTGTGTGAATTCAGCACAAAGAGATTCACTTTCCCCAAGAAATCCGACGATGGCTTCAAAAACAACGCCGACGAGTATGACCGACTCCCAATTTCTTTTGTGAAAGCTTTCTCTAATGAAGATGGAAAATAGACTACTACAGTGAACAGACAAAAAGGAGAGCCTCCTCCGGCTGAGAGCAATAAACAAAATCAAACACCGCACCCTCTCAGCTGCGCCTCTCTTGGAACCCCGAACCGTCCCGCTGGGAAGAATGTGTGCGGCCGCCACCATGCCAAGCCCAGAACAAATAAGCGGTCGAATGTTATATACCCCTTTTTTAGTCTTGTGTAACCAGATTACTCCAACTTTGAACTCCATGAATCTACTGGTAAGTGTCAGTCCACTAGGCTGCGGACTTCATGAAGATCAACGCAAGAACTGACCTCTGGGAATGTCAGACTCCATCTCGTTGCGCCTTCACCGAGCCTCGCACAGCTTGAACGAACCAGGTCACCGAAAATGCCCGCTGCAAGATTGGTCCAGTCTGAAGTTGAACACAAGAATGAGGAGGCACCGTATTCCAGGCGAGCTGGGTGTCTGAATCCTCGCCGGAGGATAGCCCAAATATGGAAGGCAATCCAGTGCCATCACGCTCAAGCGAAGTCAGGGGATGGAAGACAAGGAGGGAGAGACGAAGGTGAAGGGGGCAGAACGAGGGATGAGGTCTGATTCAATCTTCTCGGCCATTGGACAACCCCTTCGAGTCGAGTATAAATATCCTCCATTCTCCCCTTCTTAGACTCTCCAGATCTCAACGATCCAGCACAGCTTCAGCAAACCATCTTCTAACCTCTTTCCTCAACTACCTAGACTCCCACGTGACACCTCAAGCCTCGGCAGCAACAAACTCCACCCTCCTCGAACACTACCAAGCACCGCTATAACGAATCCAAGATGCAGCTCACCCAGACCCTCGCCCTCGCCCTCCTCCCCATCCTCGCAAAGTGTAACCCCATCGCCGCCGCTGCCCCTGGCCCCGAGGCCGCTCCCACTCCCGCTCCCGCTCCAGTAGCAGCCCCTGAACCCGGCAGTTCCCCGGTCAGCTCCCCCCTCAAACTCCAAGCCCGCGCAGACAAATGGTGCCGCGTCTGGACCTCAGGCGTGGCCTGCCGCCACGGCGCCGGCACGGGATATGGAAGTGGTCCGCCGGATCAACCCCTCCGACAGCTTCGGGGTGAACTGCAAGGCTTACGGGGGGTGGATTGGTGATGGGGCTGATCGTACCCGGTTCGTATTGCACTCCTTCCCCCTCTACTTTCACTCTCACCGTCACTTTACACCTCCTGTTTTTTTTCCGTTCTCAAACCTCTGCCGTCTCTACTGCACCAGAGTGCCTGAGAATACAGGTATAGTTGAAGCAGACCACCGTTTGAGCCTTGGAGAAGTAGACCTGTGGAGGAGAGTTGTGCTTCAGCCATGCTTCGTTCCTTCATATTCTGCTCTCTACTTGGTAAGGTATAGTTTCTGCAAGGTGGCTACGCCACAGTGATGATTTCATGATTGTGTCAGTGACCCAAATGGAAAGCAAAAGAAGAACGGTCAAGATGAAAATAAAATCATAAAGATATATATCCAAGACCAAACGATTTCTTCAAAATACAAAAAAAAGCGCGCCATCCCAATGCTCGATGCATGCATGTCCCGCCCGCCCGCCTCCTTTTCTCCGTCCAGTCACAAAGAAAAGGTTTGTATGGCCATATACATCACCCAGTCCCTATGTGTGTGTCATCCACCGTCCAGCCACGACTCATATGCAACCGGCCAACCAAACAGCAAATGAATGCCACAAAAACAACGCTCTGATTGGGTTCATGTTTGTCCGTCCGTCCGTCTGTTGTCGTCTTTTTCTATCCCCTTCCGTCACTTCTTTTTTTGTTGCAAAACAAGGGAAAGAAAAGAAATTATGCCTTGACCGCCTTCATGCTGTCAAACTCCCGCTCTCTGTGTATCACCAAAAACGTCAATATCAGCAACAATGTACCAAGATGCAAATGCAGTAAGCAACAAAAGCCAAACACAAGCAACCCAGCAAGATGAGGTGGCTATGTACAGCGAACGAAAAGGAGAAAAAGAATCCGGGCTGGGTTTCCAGTGGTCGATATTTCCAGGAGAGGAGCACTGGGAAAAAAACCGCGTGACGCATATTCGTGAGAATATTGTATCACAAAGTTCGCTCCGCTGCTCCGGAAAGAGATCCAAGGTCCAGAGTGAAGGGGTCCAGGGGAGAACAGGTCCAGGAAAGGTCCGGGGGGAAGGGGCATATTTGGCTTGCTGGGTCACGGTTCGCGGTGTTCGCAATGGATTATTCTTCGTACCTTCCGCCGGTGATGAAGGCTGGTCCGCTCGTCTCCAGCTTCTCCTTCAGGAATTCGTAGACGGTAAATGTGACGGCCTGGCCGGGGGCGACCCGCATTATCCTGGGGGTGATGCCCTTGTAGAAAGCGTGGATACCCTCTTGCCTGTAGTTTTTGGTGAGTCATTGTCAGCATTCCGTCACCTCTACACAGGATTAATAGAGGGAAGAAGAAAACGCACTTGAACATTTCACCAGCAATCTTGGTGATTCTCTGCAGGGCAGTGGTGCCCTCCTCGGCCTTCATCTTTTGCAGACGCGTCTTGATGGTGTCGATCGGAGCATTGCTCAGGGGGCCCATGGCACCAGACACAAGACCGATGAGGGTGGTCTGGTAACCAGGGAGAGTAGTGCCCTGGTACTCGGGCTGCCACTGGACGAGCCAGTCCTTGAAGTAGGTGTACGCCGTGAAGTTGACGGCCTGGTTGCTACCCTGGCGGAGGGCAGTGAGAGAGACACCGCGGTACAGAGCGCCGAAACCCTCCTCCTTGACGACGGTGAACAGGGCGTGGCCGGCGTTGCGGTACTTGGGAATGTCGAGGGGGTCGGCCATGGAGTGGTGTTGTGCCTGGAGACGAATCTTGATCACCTCCATGGGCGTCACGACGGCGACGGCCTCGGTCACACCAGCGGACAAACCGGCGAGGAAGAGCGCTTGACCAGAAAGAACACCGGTCTCCTTGTTGGTGAGGAGCTGCTTGTACCACTCGAACGAGGTGAAACGGATGGCCATCTTGGGCACGATGCCCGTGAGGACGGCACCGAGACCCTTGTACAGGCCAAGGGCCGACTCCTTCTGAACGATCTCGACACCGGTCTTGATGAAGCCGCGCTTTGCCAGACCTGGTTGCCTGCCGCGTCTAGAAAGCTGCATGCGTACCTTGATGGTGTCTGTGGGTTAATCTCCGTTAGCCTTGCCATGCTCTCCGATATCTCCGTCAAGACTGTAAAAACATACCGAGGGGATGGCACACCAACGCCTCCATCATACCAGCACCACCACCAGCTGCGATTGGTCAGTTTTCATGAACATTCCAGCCAGTTTGTTCTTTGGTGCTGGATCTCACCGATCAGGTTGGTTGCGGCCGTGGGGGGCTGCTTCTTCTTGCCATCCTTGCCGATGGAAGCTCCTCCTGGTGCCATTTTTGCGGTTGTGTGTGTATATGTGATGTGAGAACCTCCGAGTTACTGGAGGTGTCTTTTTCTTTTTTTTTTTCTTTTTTTTTCTTCTTTTTCCTTTTTCCTCCACGGGTCCGCCTAGAAGGGACTCAAGAAACCTCAACCGGATGATATCCAAAAAAAAAAAAAGGAAATTCCGATTTCCAGAGATAACAGTCGTTGGTATTCGTTAGGGGATAAAACGGTATTATCCTCTCTTAGTCCCGAGCTATGGGTTTGCGGTCGTGGAAGGGCGGGCTGGCAAGGCGAGAGATGGCGCGGTGAATCGTTGGTGAGGTGGTAGTGTTCAAGCAAGCTCAACGGACCAGGTGTGGGAGGAGAGGCCGTTTTCCTTCTTGACTGTGCTGGGATGAGCCAAATTTCGAAAATGGCGAGATACGGCCGGCGGGAACCACGCGAGTCAAGAGCAGTGACGGATATGGAGCTGGATGCACCGGGAAAATTGACCAAGTATCCACCTCCGCAACGGGAATGGGATTAAGGGAACAATAAAAAACGGGGGAACCGGATAGACCAGATGGGGTATCAAGCTTGGGTGAAGAGGAACTGGGAACAAAGGAGAGAAGAAGAACAATTCGTCGGGACGGAGGAGGGAAGAGGGCAGGATGGTGACTCCAAATATTCCCTGGACGATCTCCTGAACCCCAGAAAAGAAAAAAAACATTAACCCCAGATCGGATCTAATGACGGGAGCCGAGCCGAAGAGACACGAAAACCGAGCAAACATGAGCCATACAAGTAGCTCAGGTATCATCCGACCACATGCGTACCCGGTAGATACAACAGGAACGCGCCCTAGAAACCGGCGAACCGCCCACCGGGCGACCGACACTTGTGCTCGGCTTGTAACGAAACGAGGGACAAGAGAACATCCCCACCACGATGTGGGTTGAGTCAAATGTACCCAGGCATTCCCAGCTGAGGCAGCCGACTCTTTTTACCCGTGGCCAGGGGAACCATCATGAGAACAGGTGCTTTATATCCGGGGAGCATGAGTTCCCCGTAGCAGTTGCTTGTTGTTCAAAAAGAAACGACAAAAGAGAGTCTGTGAGGAACGAAGATCAGTAACGGTCATGACGGGTTGTGACGGATGTCGAACGTCGTCGTCCAGAAAGGAAAAAAGCATTGGCGCCGGCACACGGTGCGCTTGAAGAACGTGGGTGGTGGGTTTGCCGCAGCGCAACGGTATTGGACGGTCCTGTTCTTCGGGGCAGCGGAGCTCTGTTCGAGGCTCTTGTCTTTGTGGTCGATCCCGCTCGTGCAACTTTTGTTGGTTTGATGAATGTCCATTGTACCTTTGCGGTCACTGCTAGCCTACTGCAGCTGCAGCCAACAATTGCAGGAATTGCTGTCAGTTCGGCTGTTAAATTCTGCTCTCCTGGCATCTGACGTGAATAACTGCTCAGCGCCCTTTCCCCTCCAACCCGCCCCCCCTGAACTATGTGCTGACCGTTTGTGGACATTCATCATCAACCACCACAGAAAACCAACGGTCCTCGTGACACCTCCAAAAGCCAAAAGCCCTCCCAACCGCTCGTATCCAAGGAAATTCGAGAAACGGAGGAATTTCTTCTTTCAAACGTCTTTCCCAGATTTTCTGAACTGGCTTGTGATCAAAGATCAACCAGTGACGTATCCATTAACCGACTCCAAACCGAGCTTCTTGTGACAGTGCGGGGGAGGGTTGACAGGGGGGATTGTCCATGGGTGAGGGGTCCTGCCCCACACTTTGCAAGCAGAGTGTGCCAGAGACTCGGACGCTTCCGGGATCGCCCTCCCAGTGCTGCCCAGCCAAGTGCCATGCCGCAAGCAGCGACAATGCCGAGGTCATTTGCGTATGTCGAGAGTTCCCTGTCGAGTGCCTGCTCACGCTGCCAGTGGCTGCTCAACCCGCTGTCCAACACCTTCTCTCCCGCAACCTCCGTGCTGCCGACATTCACCTCAAAAACAAGACCCAAAAGCCGCCGTAACAGCCGGGATTTGCCAACCTCCACCCTGACTCAGCGAGAGACCGCTCCGGCTTTCCACCGTTTGAAGCTGTCCCAACCCCCCCGTCCGGATGCCGGGCTCGGAGAAGAATGAGGGACAAAACGCGAAACACCACGTAAAGAAAAAGACACGTCGATATGCGCCAAACCAAGAAATAAGCCAAAATGTGTGAAAATAAAATGTTTAATTCTGTCAAGGGTATAAGCTTAATTTGCAGGGCCCATCCATCCTGTTGTCTTCCCGTTTGATGATGCCGATACCCTTTCGTCTAAGTGCTTTTTGATCCCCCATTTTCCGACATGCCATGCGCACCCGTGTAAAGCAGACGCCGAGAGAAAAAGGCTTCCTGTAGCCAACAGTATCAGACAGAAGAGAAAAAACAAAAAAATAACACCCTAGGTCCATAAAAAGCTTTTGCAGCAAAAGACCCGATCCACCAGAGGATATATGTAGCACCCAGGACAAAAACCAGAGAGAAAAGAGAGATAAAAGAAATGAAAGACAGAAAATGCAATGACGGGGTTCAAACCCGTCTTGGTTCCGAAACTCCTCTTCGCCGGCCGGCCCGTGGTTGACACGCCGCCTATGTCGGAACAGGTGTGCCGGCATCAGCGCCGTTCCCGTTGCTCTTGAAAGAATAAAGTCTGATCTCGCCGTCTTCGCTGCCGCTTGCCATGAGGCTGTCGTTGAGACCCACGCAGGTTACGGGGCCCCGGTGGCCCACAAAGGTGGCGTCGCATTTCCCGCTACGCGGCTCCCAGCATTTCACCATACCGTCGTTGGCTCCACTGATTACCCGGATCGTGTCACCGGCAAGCGCCCAGATGCCTTCCAGATGTCCGAACATGGTCTTAAGACACCTTCCGGTCGCGCTGTCCCAGAGTCGAATGGTGCTATCTAGTCCGCCCGAAAGGAAATACCGGGCCGGCAGGGGTCGTGCGGTGTCAGTTGCAAAACCGGAGCCGTAGGACGCACGGAGATCTTCATCTCGGGACGGTGAACTGGTGGGGGCCGGTTGCCCGAACGAAACCTGTGGGGTACCATCACGGCCGCTCGAGACCGATACCGCATCGGTGTTGTCGCCTGACCCGTTAACGCCGTTGAGCAGTTCATCATCCGGTTCATACTCGGGTGGAAGAAGCAGAATTTGCTGCACGTGTCCGACGTGTCCCTCAAACGTCCTGATAACCTGTCGGGTATCCAAGTCCCACAGCTTGACCGTGGTGTCATCCGATGCCGACATGACAGTCCTGCTGGTCGTGTCGAGACGGGTGCAATTGACCCAGTCTCCATGGCCCTTGAGGCAATAAGCCTCTTTGGAATTGAAGTCAAATATTTTGACGCTCTTGTCAATGGAGCCGCTGGCAAGCAGCTGACCCTCAAAATGCACGCTGACGACGCCGTCCGTATGCCCTTGCAGCGTTCGGATGCACTCGCCCGTGTGCCAGTTCCAGATCTTGATGGTGTCTACAGCTCATTGTCAGCATACGCATTGACAGAGAAACAAGGGCTTGGACCTACTGTCTAAGCTACCACTGATCAGTTTGGAGTCATCGAACTGCAGCGCCCGGATGCCCCGAGTATGTCCGCGCAATGTCCGAATCTCCTCACCCGTCTCGATATTCCCTGTAGATCTCGAGTTAGTATATCATCGCTAATTTGCCCAAATCGACGAAATCACGTACAAATCTTGATGGTTGCATCGTAGGATCCCGTAGCCAGGACATTATCATCAAGCTGAAGACAAGTCACACCATTGGTATGACCCTTCAGGACCCTGACGGAGCAACGACCAAACCTCCAGTTGTAACCGACCTCCCACCGGTCTTTGTAGACATCCTTCCAGCTGCGAGTCCTAAGCTCGACAACCTTTTCTTGTTTTTCCTCAATCCGTCTCCTCTTCACACCGAGCTCCTCGTCGGACAAGTCTGCCGCCCGTTTTCCGGAATGCGAATGTGAGTGCGAGTGTGTATGCGAGTCACCATTGGTCTCGCCAGACTCTGTGATCTCCTGTATCCTCCCGTTCGTGTTATCCTTGGCCAGTTGTCGTTGCCTCGTATAGTTGCGAAGCCTCTTGCGTTCGAGGAGGGGTAAGCCCCAGCCGCATTTTGTGCATTTCCTGTTCACGTGCTGTTCGCACATCCGTACCCAGACCGCATCATCATCCGCGAGTTGCCGCCACCTCTGGCTGACCTGAGCCGCCTTGGTCAAGCTCACGGTGTCGAGATAGCAAAGGATCTTTTGGGATAGTTCGACGGGGAGGGCGGTGATGAAGTCGATCTTGAGAGCTTCGTTGACCTCTCTCGAGACGAGCGAGAGCTGAGGAAAGCAGAGCTGGGATAGGACACCCTGCAACATCAACTCGCGATGTCGGGCGGGGGCGGCGGAGAACAAGGACCACACATGCGTAATGGCTTGTTGATCCTGCAAATGGGAAGGTATGTCAGCATCAACACCGACGAGATGTAATCTACCTCCCGTTCACGAGCTGGATATATCAGTGTAGGTTTGGACTTACAGCAGCTGTAAGCTTGTCCAACTCAGTCTGGATCATAACCATCTTTGCCTCGTCGGCGGCCCTTCGACACTTGGAGTCTGGTCGGTGGCGGTAGCAGTATCTGGTGTTGGGGTTCTTTGCCTTTGATGTCTCTTCATTCTGCGACTTTCCTATAGGTGCGTAGAGGCTCGGGATGTGTTCTCTCAGGAAAGGAGTGACCGTCTTCCCTATTAATAACGACGACATGTTGGTCATGCTGTCTTTGGGGCGTAATCGTTCTTCTTCCTCTGGCCTCAGGCGATCGCAACTTTTGGCCGTGTCCGGGGCCCTGACAGGCTCCCCCTCGCCTTCTTCGATGGAGGGGACGGCGACGTTTTTGTGTGGTGTTGTGGCGTCACGTCCTATAAGATAAGCCGGCTCGGCGTCATTTGATGAGCGATCGATGCCATCGTGTTTGGAGCTGCTGGGATTCGGGAGGGACGGTCGACCACGGGCGATCGTGCTAGAATGCGTTTGTTCCATAGGGTGAACAGGGAGGAAGACCACAGGCAAAATGCGGTCCTTGCGTCGTTCAGGAGTTAAGTGGGACAAACAGGCATTGGGCTCGCTTCCCAGCAATCTGTCAGGCTGAGCGCGATTGCGTGCTGGCCAGGAGTGTGTATCTTCGTGCTGTTGGAGGGCTTGTGTCGCGCCTGAACCGGGCGGATGTCGGAGCGGTCAAGCGGCTCAGAGGGGGGGGGGGTAAGAGAGAGAGACAGGGCGGCACAGTGGCACGCAATGCACCGCAACTCGATCGCAATCGGGATGGTTCCGCGCAGCCAACTTTGGTGGTAGTGTAGCAGAAAACAGGGGACCAGTGAACTCCGGACCACTCTCTAAGTTTTAATTGTTGCGAAAAGTGGCGATCTGAACCTTGACTTGGATCTTCGGTATCTTCCGTCTTTGATGAGTTGAATACAAACAGAAATGACCACTCGGAAATCCAATAATGCGAAAGCCCTAGCGACAGAGTTGAGCTGTAGCTGGACAATCAGATAGATGCGAGGCGCGGATGTCGGGGCTGGATGGTTCGAAACGGGCGGATTGGTGGACAGTGTGACACACTCATCACAAAGCTCTGCTCTCTTGCGGTACGGTCCTTTTGGTGCAAGATTTGGCAGAATGGCGAAATCGATATCGGTGGATCTTCTGCTGTGCTTTGCACCCAAAATTGCGTTATCATCCATCCAGCTGGGCTAGGGGGATCCACTTCCCGAATTTTTGGTTGCGGGGAAAGTCACATTGTTAGTGCCTCATAGCCTTTAGCTGGGGACTCGGCTATGAGAGACTCCATACAATTATGAGGCTAACTCGGTGCAAAATGGAGTCAAAAGCTATTGAAAAGTGAAGTCATCGTCATTTCTCTCGTCGAATTTGTCTTTTTATCTGCCGATATTCCCCAGACTCTGTCGCTGATACGCATGCTTATCGGTGGTCATCAAGGTTCTTGGCTGGCAAAAACATCATTCACCTCTTAACAAGGTGACCCACGTATGATTGACTGTGGACCGTAATCGGCGAGGCGGGGTCACGTGCGGTCATGCTTCTCCTCCCTTTTGCACATCAGCTTGTGCCAGAGAGGAAGGCGCTTCGAGGTCCTGGATTGGCGTCAACTCGAGGAAATCCCCTCATTCCTGCCCATTGTGTCCCAAAAGGTGCACACCGCAATCTTCAAAGGGTTCCGACGTCGGAATTCTGCTTAACCACCAGAGACTGAGGCTGGATCGCATAGATTCCGGCTCAGAAAATGCATCCTACTTTGATGTTGGTTTCCGGAGTCTCCCGAGTTCTGGTGTTTGGTTGGATAAACCCGGGCGTATAAGTGTACAGGTGCGGCACAACCATCACACGCACACTCACACACACGCACACATTTCACACGCCACCACCCAGGGGACAGTTTGCATGACATGTTGTATCACCACCGGCAGCCACGCGGTGGTACTGTCGGAGACATGATAAGTCGCACAGTCGCACGCCATTCAGGTTGCACAATTTCCTGGCTGATCGCGCCTTTTTATTTCATCCCTCACCGCTCTACCTTTCCATCCACGATACGAATAGTTGGCACTGAAAGCGAACTGATGCGTTGGAGGTAAATAACCAAGCACTGGCCGTAAAGGCTTGGAGTCAATGACTGCAAAATGACACTCGGCAGTCACTCTAATCAACACGCTAGAATCATTCTAGAAGCTGCATTTGAACATCTGTGAAGCTTATCGTCAGCCATGCATCACTAGCAGGCCAGCTCGGCAGCTAGCAATTCGCGCCAACAGGACCTCCTGCCCGTCAAGGGTGCCGTAGGAGATAAGGAACAGGAGTAGTAAGAAATCCTTTCATCGACATCGCTTCCGACCGGTGGCAGCCTCGACTTCCAAATCTGGACTCCGGATTCTCCTTGCCTCATCATCAGATTGTACGACAACCTCGGCCGATATCCCTCCGTGTCAAGGCAACCGCGTCTACCGAGCAGAAGAATTAATTAGATAGAGAGAGGTACGAATACCGACAGCCTGTTTGAGATTTGGTGTGGCATTGCGCCATTCCTTGGCGCGATGGCATCGATGCCAATCGCATTCGCCAAAGCAGACAGAAAGGATGCCCCACCTCCGAGGGGGATATGTTTAAAGATAGGGGCAATTCCAGATGATGACCTGTTGTGGAATGAGGCCGTTTGATGGCGCCAGTCGTTTAATCTTGACGAACCGCTTTATTTTGGAGCCAAGTGGATGTCGATATGCAACTGGCTTCGTCATGAGACGGCGTGATCCAATGCTGACAGGAAGCAAACGATGGAGAGAAGCGGAAGAGAGAGGATAGGAATCTCGATTCAACAGTCTGGAGCCACAAAAACCAACATGGCAAGCGAGAAAGGAACAAACGACTCAAAAAGATTTTTCGACCTTACTGCAACCTGGAACGTCTGACGGCATGATGCATCTGGCCTGGGGCTTGCCGTCGAACGGCGCCCAACCGCACTCTTGAATGTGCGGTTCATCATTTCTGGTTATTGTTAAAAGACTGGAGGCGAAGACAAGACATGAGAGCATCTACGAATAGACAGCTGGAAAGATCAAGTCAGGATACTGCCAGATTCTCACAAAGCCCCAAGCCAACAACGCCACACGTCACACATAACATGAACTCAAGCCATCACTTCAGAAGCTGACCAGTCTTTACTCCCGATGTCTCCAAATCAAATTTATATTTCATCCCGATCTTCTCGTTCGTCCAGAGTCCGTCCCAAAACCACCCCTAACCAATCCACAAGTTCATAAACAAGGTAATCAAAAGCGCAATGAAAGCCCACAAAATAATACTAATATTCCCTCCCTCCATTGTTGACTGATTTCCCACTGGGACCCGCATCAATGGTCAACCATTCAGGGGAGACCGTACGCTTCTCACAACTTCCTGATGTGGAGGAGGAGGAGTCCGCTTCTGCGGCCAGAGACGACAAACAAGGGTCGATGATGGTTTCATCTGAACCAGCACCAGAAACCGGCTCAAACTGGACGTTTGTCCACGCAAAGAACAGTTGCTCCTCTTCCGTAAAGATTCCGGGATACGACTCTGCCTCTGCTGGTGTTGCTGCGGCTGCGTCTGACTGTCCACTACTGGCCAGTCTATCTTTGGGTCGTGTGCCTACTTCCGCTCGTTAGCAAGCGATAAAATAACCGCGCAATCATCACCAAGACGACCAGGAACTGAATAGCTTCCGTCTGACAGCAGGAGCATGGCAGCCGCCGCAGACAGGTCTTGAGAATCAAACAACTTACCGCCATCGCTAGATGCAACAGATGGGTCACAGGCACCTGCACCTTTCGACTCGTTAGCAAGGGACATCATAGCGGGACAAAGGTCGCCAGGACGAGAATAGATTTCATGCGACAGAAGCAGGAAAGCCGCCGCTGCAAACAAGTCAGGAAGGTTGAAAGACGCACCACTAGATTCAACCATTTCGCCATTCTCCGGGGAAGAGAAAGAATCCTGAAGATCGTAGTCAATCTCAGTTGCCTGGTCATCATAGTCCTCGTGAACAATGACGGTGTTGTTGTCGTCCGTCAACGAGGCGCCCATGTCGTTCCCGAGGAGCTGTGAAAAGTCACCTTCGACCGATCCGTTAGGCTGATGGTGGTGACACAGCGGATCCCAGGGACATGTTGTTGCAGATGAGTTGCCTACGGGGTGATCGATATCCTCTTCATGTTGGACTTGAGCCGGGGACTCACCCCTCGACCCAGCACCCTCAACATTCCGCCCCCGATACGGCAGCGCAAACCTCGTCCGACGCGCCACACTAACAGGAGTAGCATTCCGGATCTGCGTCAAATTATCCAAGGCACTGAGCGCAATTGTCTGCTGCTCTTCCGACATGAAGACCAACTCCGAGGATGATCCAAATACCGAAGGGCCTTGCTCCAATTCTGCGCGGGATTGCGAAAGAGCCTGCTCCGCCCGCGTCAGAACAACATCATACATCATGTCCCGAGCATTGAAATTCGGCGCAGGCTGCTGCTTCTGAATCATGGCACTGACAACCTGACTCTCCATACCCGAGGAAGAAGACGAAGACACCGTGGTGCCAGCGGAAACCGATCTCACAATGGAAGAAACCCTCCGTCTCGCCTGGTACCGTTTGACTCGTTCATTATTCGCCCGGCGGCACCGGCTGCATTTTGCGTACTCAGGGTCATTAACCGAGCGCAGGCAATTATTGCAGAGACCCAGAGCTTTTGCCGCGGCAGAGTTGGCAGCTTTACGAGAAGGTTGGCGAGAGTCAGGGAGGCCAGGGACGAGGTGCTGGCGTATTTCTTGGGAGTCGATCAGGTCTTCCGGGCGAGTGCCAGGCGGCGGCGGGTTGGTGAGGTCGATGCGGAGACCCGTGGCTCGGCGGCCGGCGCGGTGCTGGCGGGTTCGAACTGTACCCGAACCCGAAGGTGTCAGGTTGGTTGGGGGACTGTTGGGGTGGTTCTTGATGTCTGGACGAAAACGGTAAGTAAATGTGCGTTGGCCAGCGGTGCGGGTAGTTACCATTTTGTGGCTGGTTGTAAGTGAGATTCTTGTTGGCTGGAGAGTGCGAGATAAGGTGCTGATGTTCGGAGCAGATGTAAGTTTGTTCTCTCGTGAAGTTCGCGTCTTCTTCTGCTTTGGCGCACTCGGGGCAGTAGATGTGTCGGTCGGGCTGGTCTGGGAGCGAGAGATAGCCAAAGTGGAGACTCATAAAATAAGAGAAGAGGTCAGGGGTGTAGCTCCTGAAGGATAAACCTGACTGCAGTGCGCGCCGGCAAAGATGTGGGAATGGCGTTGTGGTGAGAGAAGAATTGTCAATAGGGGCTCAGGGGTTTAAATAGCTGAGACATCAGCACGCATGTACAAGACAATGGATTGTCTGGCCACAAGGACCATGTTGACCTTGGGCTGTCTGCATGGTGAATTGTGTTGTCAAAAGACACTGGACAATCCATGCCTTTGATGTCTAGAGGTGCCAAGGTATGTATGGTAGGTACTTAGGCAAGAAGCATTGCACCCTCACTACGATAATCTCTATATGCCACAAAGAAACCTCGAATACAATGCCATTCACTACCTTCATCAGCCCAGCTTTCATGAGTGCGGACTAATCCACCAACCAGACCTGACCATCTTGTACAGCCTCCATCACCGTCTCATGTGAAAACCACAGCGGAATAACACTCCACATGCAAGTCTCCATTCCCTCTCCAAACACCAGCCCCACCGCCTTGACAAAGTCTGGGTTCGCTTTCCAAGTCTCCGCCATAATCGCAACCATCCTCTCTTTCAGCTTCGTCGAAGCATTGTGTCTCTCCTCATCCATCGAGGCAGCTGCAAAGTCCGCCGTGGCTTGATCCCGAGCCACCTTGTTGGCAACAGTTTTCACCGTGTCATACACCAATGCTTCATCCGCCCCCAGCTCTTTCATCAAGATTGTCGTTCTGCCATGAATTTTCAACCACTCCCCCACAGTACCAGAAGAAAACCCCCACCAGGGCTACCCCAGTAGGACTCCCATCGGGATCGACGTCTTTCACGAGAACACAGTTGCCCGTGTGGACAACCTCGCACAGCTTTCCCTCTATCTCTCGACAACTGTTCCTTCGTCTTTGGACCCCTTTTCTCTTTCGTCTTTGGGCCCTTTTCTCTTTCGTCTTGGGACCCCTTTTCTCGTCTTGGTCCTTCTTCTCATCCTCACTCGATTTGTCACTCTTTGCAAAGATCACTTGTCCCCCGTGCCCCTTGTCCGCAAGCATAAACCACTTGTTGTTGGTCACATCACGAACATGGAGGACACCTTCGGGCTTGGGCTTCTTCATGAAGGTTGCCCCAACCCATGGGTGAAAATCAAGATTGGGCAGTCTCTTCCTCACTTTGATCTTGTAACTTGGGTAGGAAACTATGAGTCCCTCATCAGTAGACACACCGACTGCACCCTTATCAAAGTGACTACCCGCCCGGCCGATATTTGTAGCCTCTGAGAGCGGATATCCAAGTCCAGTGTCGACTCGGGATGACGGAGTAAGCTGGCAGGAGCCCAACGCCATCCAGGGGTGGTGAGAGGGTTTTCATTGTAAAACATAACCCTCCCCGGAAACCGAGGTAAAATCGTGCCGTCGTCCATGCGTCTCTCGTAGAGCTTGGTGGCCACCATATTCCATAGTTTTACCATTCTCTCTTCTGCTGCGATCAATGAGAGGAGCTCCTTGTTGTCGAGACCCATAGCAGTCGCAATGCATAGAGGCTCATCGGAGGCGAAGGAGACGGTGCGAAAGTTTAGGGCACGCTGGAGATGGTTGAACCCGCGGTTCCCATGATGATTGAAGTTATACTGAGGAGAAAAGAGGAAGAATAGATTGAGTTGTTGTTGTTGTTGTTGTTGTTGTTGTTGTTGTTGTTGTTGTCACTAAATACTCGGTACAGAATGATGCAGGGTTGGCAGAGGGGGAGAGGGGGCGACTAACCTCAAGAGCAAAGTTCCGGGAGAGGACTCGGTACCGAATATCCTCCTCGCTCATCTTCCAGATCTCTTCCAGCAGGTCAAACGCGAAATTGGCTTTGTCGGCAAACTGGATATACAGCGATTGGGTCAGCGCACCCTCTGTTCAAGACACAAATGTCAGCTTCAACCTGCTCAAGACAACATTGAATCCTCAGAGAGAAACCTACCTTGAAAAGTCCACAACCACCTCAACTGGCATGTAGGCAGCGCATTCGCAGTCTGATTCGCCATCCCATCGGCCCAAACATGGGAAATAGCCACATATGGAATCCCCTTCCTCCACTCTTCCACTCGTAACTTTACCTCTCCCTCCTCTGCCTTTCAAATACTAACACAGGATACGTCTCCGTCTCCATCAAAATCCTCCTCGCCTCAGTGATATCCACCTCCAGCATCCCACACCCAAACTCCGCAACATCATGCGCAGGCTTATACGTCTCCTTATCAATCTGAAAAGCCTCACACCCATTCCTCGTACACTTCCCATGGTCCTTCGTTCCCCTGTCTCTTTGCAATTGGCTGAGATAAAAAACCGTACTCGATCCCTGATACTGATGCTTGACCTTTTCCACCTCGCTCGGGCACCATTTGTGTTCGTCAACAAGCTTTTTCTCTAGGTCTTCATCCAAATAGTCTTTATGTCCCAACCCCGCTATCCCTCTCGTGAAATTATACTTTTTTTCCCTTTTTGACTTCCGTAGAAGCAACCGTCCCCTCAGCCACAGCCGTGGCCATGATCTCTGCCAGCGCCGCAATCGAGAGTTTTATCTCCCTGTTGAAGTTTTCGGTTTCAGGTGGGAGGAAGCTGAGCATAGTGACAATAACCTCCAGCGCTTGCTTGATTTCCACCACTCTGTTCTGGGGGAAGGTCCCTTCTTTCCCCTTGGCGATTTCCCCTGCAACTTTCAGTAGTTGGTGCTTTACCTTCTCTCAGCTCACCACCATCCTCGAACCAGTCTCACTCCCGGTGCTGTCATTGTCAGTCTCGGCAGCCGGGAGAACACAGACCTCATACAACCCCTCTACCTCCTTCTCGGTCCTCAGCCCCAAACCCAAAGATAAAAACCCGAAAAAGAGCCAAGTCTGGTAGAACTCCTCTACCTCCTGAGCCGACTGCGCTGGGGACATGGAAATCAGTCCTGTATACCGCTGCGCCTGGCTAAGGTAGGTGGTAATGTCCCGTGAGTCAGGTACCTATCAACCGTCACACGATTTGTCGCATGAAGAAATAACTGAACCAAATGATATTTGTTGTGTTGCCAAGACAGAAAATAAGAACGACGGTCGTTGCACAATCTCACTTCAGCCGCACCCAGCCCAACCCCTGATGTCCGCCAACACGCTGCGTGCAGGACAGCCAAGGAGAGGGGTCAATTGGTTCGATAGACTCTTTCTTGCAAGCAGATTTCCAATACTGGTCAATCGTATCTTTCCCACGGCGAAGATACCTACATGATGACTGCGAGTAACCATGAGAATGGATTGAGATGAAAGGAACCAGAAAGTATCAATGTTACACAACTCACAGATACTTACTGACATCAACACCCCTTCCCCGCCCGTTTTGCAACCATTATAGAAGTAAATTGGGTGTGTGAACCGTCACCCTCATATCCAAATCGAGAAGAAACCTTCATCCTCATTGGCCATCCGCCCAGCCCCCAACTATATGATCCAGAAAGCCGTGTGGGGGCGTCTGTCTGTTTGACTTCTAAGTGACATAAAGTTTGGAAAGCAAAATAACACAAGAGCTCCCGCCATCACAGGTGATGGTACGATACCGAACCAGCTGGCACCTGGCCAATGCTTCTTTGGAGGACCGAGGTCTACGGAAGGAAAGGTACCTTCCCTTCCCTTCCCTTTCTCAATCATCCTTATGGTCAACCACATAACGCCGCGCCGCCTTCCAGTATTCACTGGGTACCTTACCCAGTGGTATTAGGAGGCGGTACCTCGGTGAAAGGGCTAGACCCCTCGAGAGGTCCGGGCTCGATCCCCGAGTGCACCTGCACCGAGAAAAAATCCTCGGGGTTTTTCGTAACCAGCTACCTTACGAGAGTTAGCTGGTGAGCTTTTTGTAGGTTGTAAGTGAGTTTTGCTTCTTTTTTTTTTTTTTTTTTTTTTTTTTTTTTTGTTGTTTTTTTTTTTTTTTTATTATTTTTTTTTATTAATACAGCCCAAGCCAAAAACACCGGGAGCGCGCCGCCGGTGATAAAGGCACACGGGGCAAAACAGAC